>PVJO010011747.1:0-58399 GCA_004026905.1 Hystrix cristata
GGGAGGGGCGGGGAAGAGGGGGAGAACCATGATGCACCATGTATAGGTACAGAATAAATGTAATGAATGTGACCAATGTATGTAGAATGTACCAATACAGGCTCTTGGTTTAAAATAAAAATAAAAAAAAAAAACCTTGTTCTTAGGATCCATTACATTGCACAGTATTGTTTCTTTGAAAAATCACACCCTCTTAAGAAATTACTGTATTTTAATCACAGAGAATCTGCAGTCTTGTAACTGATAACGTATCTTCTCTTCCATCATCTATAAAAGGCATAACTTTTGAAAGGTAAAATGAGTTTCATGGCATTTCTTTGGTAGACTTTAACCTCTTTGCCTCTGTTATCTTACTTTCTCATGATTTCCTTGATTAAAGTTTTGTTACTTTGTTGTAATTTATTTTCTTAGATGCCTTAAAAATTTGTAGAACAAATTGAATAAGGTTTTGAGAATATAATGAAAATATTCATGCTAAAGCATCTTTTATAAATGAAGTCATAAAATGAATAACCAATAAATGAAAAAATACTTAACATTATGAAAATTTTTCATGAATGTCATAATTAAAACTTTTCCCTAATAAACTATGGATTAATATTTGCTATGCAAATACAAACATGAAAGTAGTATCCTTCAAAGAAAAAAGACTTATTGCAATACATTTATTATAAAACTTTGGTAGGATTACTTTTTAATAACATCCACTTTAACGATTTAACAATGTTCATTTTTACATTACTTAACTAAAATTGTTTTAAAAGATGCTACAAAACATTTGTTGTCATAGGCCAAAAGAATGAGTAATCTGTGAGACAAGAGATAGATGTAAAGTATATTTTACTTACCTTTCTAAAAAGTATTATAAAATATATGTGAAATACTCCATAAACTGTGATTCCTTAAACAGTATCATTTCACATAAAAAAGTCATGTGGGAGGAGCATGGATACTTGCACTTACCCTTCTCCACCCATTCTTGTTATCTTTAGGCGAAAATCGACAGAATTCAGACTGGGAGGCTTCCATTTCAATATATCATCACATCGACCAGGTTTATATTTCTAAAGTGAATTAAAATAATTATTATTAGTAAGAAGCTAAAAATTCAATTTATTGTGATCCTGCTTACTATTACTCAAAATTGCTCATTCTCTTCTGAACATAATTTGTTATCTTCTACCATCAACTGAAACTATCTATTTACCTCTAGAAAAAGAATAAAAGCACTCCAAGTTTTCTATGATTTAAAGGAAGCCTCATAATTTTTTCTTTTAAAAATTCAGTTTTTTTATTTTAATGGTACATTTTAGATACACATAGTGATAACATTCATCATAGGGGATTTGTACCTATACGTGATATATCTTGCTGCTTCTTTTCTTCCTGTTCTTCATAATTTTTTAAAAAACATTTTTTTCTTATTCAGATTTACCAATAAATTACAATAAATATAATTAAGCAATGAGCTTTAACAAATAAATACATATGCCATCATCAAAATTATAATATAGAACATTTCAGTGATCAGAAAAAGTTTCTTCCTGACATCTGCAGTCAGTTCTATCCTCCAAGTCTTTGGTAACAACAATCAGCTTTCTATCACTGTAGCTGTGGCTTTTCTAGAGTACATAAAAATATTTAACATAAAGTTTTTGAGACGTAGGTAGGCTGGTATTACATATTAGTAGTTTGCTAATTTTTATTGCTAAGTAGGACTGCATTATAGACACATAACTGAAATGGTTTGTGCATTTACAAGTTGATGGATATCTGGATTATCATGAATGATACTGCTCATCATCTGTGTATATGTTTTTCATAAATTGTGGGTAAATACCTAAGAGAACAGAATGGCTGTGTCACACAGTAAATGAATGTTTAACTGAGAAACCATCAAACTGTTTTCCAATGTGGCTGTGGCATTTTCCATTTCCATTAGTAAAGTACACTGATCAGTACCATACACAGTGTAGGACTAAGAATTATCTTTTTTTTCTTTTTTGTCAGTCTTTTAACTTTAACATTGTGTATCTCATAATTTTAGTTTTCATTTCTCTGTTGAAGATCTTTTCATTTCATTAGTTGCTATCCTCGTATCTTTGATGAAGTGTCCAAATTTTTACTTCTGTTTTTACTGACCTATTTGTCTCACATTCTGGACACAGAGCTTTGACCAAATACACATACTACAAATATTTTCTCCAGTCTTCGGATTTCATTTTTTTTTAACAATTTCTTCTGAAGAGCAAAAAAGTTTTTAGTGAACCAAAATTAGCCAATTTTTTTCAGTTATATAATTTGTCTTTTTTGTCTCTTACTTGAGGAATCTTTTCCTAATGTCACTAGAATTTTCTGTTTTCTTTGAGAAGTTTCATAGCTCTCATTTTTAGGTAAATAATTTCAGGTTTATTAATCTGGTATGACATAATAATCTATTGTTAGGTGAATAAATCCAGGGGTTTTCGCTGTAGAGGCTGTCTTTCCCACATTAAAATGCCTTGGGGTATTGTTCTCAAATATCAATTTATACATATAAATATACTTTCATTCTTACTAATCTGTAAATTTTTAAAATATTTAAGAACAGGTTTATAACTTGTCAAACTTCATTCCTTTTAAAACATTCTTAGCTAATGTAACATTTATGTTTCCACATAAATTTTAAAACTAGGTATTCAATTTCTATAAAAAAGTAAGCCTGCTGATATTTTTATTAGAATTGCACTAAATCAATAGATTAGAGGAGAAACGGCAACACTGAATCTTCTATTCATAAATATTGCAAATCACTCCATTTATTTAGTTCTCCTTAAATAAATCTCTGTAATATTCTACAGTTTTGTACAACTTTTGTTACATTTATTCCCAAGAATATTTTTTGTTGATCCTATGACACAAAAACTCACTTTTATTTCCATATACCAGCAACAAAAATCCAAAAGAATAAAGAAATTAAGAAAATTTAAGGCCTGGGGATTTACCTCAGCGGTTACAGTACTTGCCTTGCAAGCACAAGGCCCTGAGTTTGATCCCTAGCACCAAAAAAAAAAAAAAAAAGAAAGAAAAGTTAAGCAGTATCGAAAGAACAAAACACCTAGAAATAAACTTAACTAAGGAAGTAAATGATCTACATATTGAAAGGTATAAAACATTGATAAAAGCAAATTAAAGAAGACATAAAATGTAAGGAAATCACATGTTGACAGGTAGAAAGATTGTTCAAATGTCAATATTACTTAAAACAATGTACAGGTTTAATACAATCTCTACCAAAACTCCCATCGCCTTTTTCACAGGGACCCCAAATAACTGAAACAATCTAGAATAAAGAACAAAGTTGAAAGACTTGCACTTTCCACTTTCAAAACTTACTGCAAAGCTACAGTAATCAGAACAGCATGATACAGGCATAAGGACAGACATATGGACCAACAGAATAGAATTAAGACTACAAAAATAAACCCACATATCTATAGCCAATTAAGGTTTAACAACAAGTCCATTCAATGGGGAAAGAATACTCTCTTCAAGAAACAGTGATGGGACAAGAAAATTGCCTAATGCAAAAAAATAAAGATTTCACATCTCATACCATATAGAGAAATTAACTAAAAATCAATCAAGAACCTAAACATAACAGCTAAAACCACAGAAGTCTTAGAACAAAAGATAAGGGTAAATCTTCATGATCTTAAATTTAGCAATGGAAATTAAGATTGGACATCAAATCTTTAAGTGCAGGCCCATCAAAAAAGCATAGGCAACAAAAGAAAAAGTAAAATGGACTTATCAAAATTTAAAACTTTTATCCATCACAGGACATTACCAAAAGAAAAAAGAGATGAGTCAGGTACAGTGGTCCATGCCTGTAATCCCTGTACCCAGGAGGCTCAGTTAGGCAGGCGAGTAACAGTGAGTTTGAGTACAGCTTGGGCTACATAATGAACTCAAGGCCATCCTGGCCTACATACCTAGCAAGATTCTGTCTAAAAAGACCAAATATCAAGAGAGTGACAAGACAACCTCCCGAATGGGAGAAAATGCTTGCAAGTTACACCTGATAAAGATTTACTATCCATAATACATAAAAATTTTCTACAGTTTAAAAACAAAAAGACAACCCAATTACTACAAGTAGCCAATAAGCACATGAAAAGACATTCACTATGATTAGTCATTAAGGAAACACAGAACAAAAGTAAAATGACATACAATTTCATACCTGTTAGGGTGGCTACAATGAAAAATACAGAAAACAGTACTGATGGGTTTGTGAAGAAATCACAACCCAGACAGGCAGAAATGCAAAATGGCCAATCTCCAATACCAAGGGGGGCGGGGGTGGGGCACAGAGAGAAAGGGAAAGGGAAGGAAAGAGTAAGAAAAAGAAAAAGAAATGCACAATGCTACAGCTACTACAGACAACAGCTGGACAATTCCTCAGAAAGCTAAACACAGAATTATCATATGACTGCAGTTTCCCTCCTCTGTACAGTCTAACACACTGAAAACTGCTACTCAAACAGATACTCAGATGTCTATGTTCACTGCAGTGCTATTCATTAAAGTCAAAAGTTTTAATCAACACATTAGTGAAGGAATAAAAGGGAATGTACATATGTACATACATATGTATGTATGAAGTTCTGGCACAAGATACAAAAGCTACACAAGCTACAAAATGAATGAAACTGAAAAGCAGCATTAAGTGAAATAAGTCAGACAAAAAGAACAAACACTGTATGATTCTAATCACATGAAATATCTAGATTACGCAAAATCATAGTAACAGAAAGTAGATTAGAGATGACTAAGGGCCAGTGGGTGGAGGAAAGTGGGAGTTATTGCTTAGCAGTAACAATTTCTGTTTAGTATAACTTTTGGAAATAGCTGTATAACATGGTCCATGTGTGAAAGAGACTATGAGAAAAATGTCTTTAATAAAATTGAAGATTATGCTCTTATAACTTTTAATGCATATAACATAAATATGAACAATCATAGTAATCAATATATTTATATATCACTTTAGAGGTAGCCTAGTTGGAATGCCTTTATTCAACAATATCAAAATATACTTGAATGGTTCTTATTATATACATTTAAGGTGTACATGATGTTCTGCCACACATATTTGTATGGACTTATCAAATTTGTAGTGAAATTATTACTAAAATCAAGCAAATTAATATATCCATCTCAATTACTCCGAGTATGTGTGTTGTGTATTTAAGTTTGTGAAAAAGTATTATGTGAAATCTACTCTTCACAAATTCCCAGGACACAATACCATATCATTAACTATGACCTTCATGCTGTACATTTTATCTTCAGGTTTATTCATCCTACATAACTGCAAATTTGTGCTCTTTGACTTTCATCTTTCCAATCCACAATACCCAGCCTCCGACAACCACTGTTCTATGCTCTATGTAATTAACTTTTCTAAGATTCCACATGAGTGAGATTATGCAGTGTTTTGCTTTCTGTGCTTTATTTCACTTAGCAAAACACCCTCCAGCTCCACCCAAGTTGTTGCACATGGCAGGATCTCCTTTCTTACTTTCTCACTCAGGGTAGCAGATGCCCATATCATATCCTTCTAATGAGAATACGTAATTTAGCAAACAGTATATATTTGATATTTTATTTTATTGATATTTCATTTTCCTGCTAAGTGCACATTATATAATTTAATAGGAAGCGCCTGAAAAAAAAGGAAGACAAGAGAGGTGACAAGTACAACCTGCCAAACAGGAAAGGATAGTAAGCACACGTGCTGTCAGTGTAAGCAAGACCTGTGTATGGAACATGCTGTAGTGTCTGAAGACTGTCGTAGGAGTGATAATTGAAGCAAAGATTACTTCGGCGGTAGTTTTGTTTGTATTTTCATTTTAGTTCACACAGGAACTTATTTCTGCTTTTATTTTTTAGATCTTGTAAGCGGGTAAACAGTTGATGTTGAAAATATTATTATAAACTCTCATTACATATTAAAAATTTAGTATTTTATTTGTTATTTTCCTGTTAAGTACACATTGTTTAATAAAACTCATAAAATTAATTCATCAATAGAAATACTTCTAAAAAAATAATCATGGGCATTATACACCCACCATAATGCACCTTTCAAAACTTTTGCTGTGATGCCCACAGGGCTACAGCCTGATACACACACACACACACACACACACACACACACACACAGAGATAACACAATTTATTCATTCATCTGCTGAGGGACATTTAGGTGGTTTCCCTTTCTTGGCTACTGTAAATAATGGTGTAGTAGATAGGGCACATATGTTTTTACAAGGTACTGAGTTCATTTCCTTTGGTATCTACCCAGAAGAGATACTACTAGGTCACATAGCAGTTTTTTTTTTTAATTTTTTAAGGAACATTCATATTGTTTTGTGTAATAGCTGTATCAATCTACATTCATACCAACATAAGGGTATGAGGGTATATATAGGGGTTTTCTTTCTCCATATTTTCACCAACACTTGTTATCCCTTGTCTTTAAAAGAAAAAACAATAGCCATCCTACAAACTATGCAATGGTTCCTCATTGAGGTTTTGATTTGCATTTAGCTGTTAGCCATTTTGATGACTTCTGTGGTACCAGTACTCTGGTCCCTTGCTCATTTTTTTTTGTTTTTTTTTGTTTGTTTGTTTGTTTGTTTGTTTTTTGTGGTGCCGGGGATCGAACTCAGGCCCTTGTGCTTGCAAGGCCCTTTGCTCATTTTTTAACGGAGTTATTTGGTGGTTTTTGTTTCTTTGCTATTGAGTTGTGTGAGTTCTTTACAGCACACTGTTAAATCACTGCTAAGGCTAATATCAAGAGGTTTTCCCCTTACATTTTCTTGTATTTTTATAGTTTCAAGTCTTGTATTTTGGTTTTTACTGATTTTGAATTAGTTTTTACACATAGTGTAAGACAAAGATCCAACTTCATTCTTTTGCACATGGAATATCCAGCTTTCTTAAAAATATTTATTGAAGAAACTTTTTTTCTCATTGTGTATTCTTAGTACCTTCGTCTAAAAATTAGTTGACTTGGGCCGGGGGGTATAGCTCAATGATAGAATAAAATGTACTGAGTATACAAAAGGCCTTGAAGTCAATCCCTAGTACTAAAAGGAAAAAAAAAAGTCGACCATATATGCTTCCATTTCCGAGCTCTGTATTCTGGTCTATTGGTCTATATGTCTGTTTTTATGCCAAAAATAAAACCAGGTATTATATTAATTTTGTTCCAAAAGACACAACAGACCTTATTTTCAGGAGATGTCTTATTTTTTCCTATACAACTATCTACGTTTATTCATTCATTCATGTACAAAAATCTACATTTATTCAAATACAGTCATATCTTCCTCTGGAACATCATCATAATGCTCCAAACCCAAAATTCTGGTCTGAGGTTTTTTTTTTTTTTTTCTGGTCTGAATTTCTTACAGCTCCATTTCCTGTTCAATCACTGGCCCCAATCTCTCATGTCCCCCAGTAGAGCTCTCCTCAAATGAGCACCTCTTGGCCATGTTCCTGCTACAGTACACTGGCAACACAGCTGTCAGTGATTTTATCCCATGAATTTTTCACCCAAGTCACAACCTCTTCTCCCAGGCTGACTTCAAAAAGTTTCTATTAAATCACATTAACTGAAGACTTATGAGACAGGAGTGGCAACAAAAATAATGAAAGTTAAGAATGAGAGTACACACAAAATTAATGAAAAATTCCAGGCACCAAAATTCAAAAAGCATTTATTTCACACAACTGCATTAAATACATCCATTGTAACACAAGATGTATTGAATTATGAAGATTCATATTAGACACAACCATGCCTGTTTGTTATCAAGTACACACGCTATTTGTGTGCTCCGCCTGTATTCCAACTGGTCATTTGGCATAAGTCTCAAATTCATCTGTTTACATAGGCATTTAAGTTCTCTTCCAAAGACACCTGCATCAGTATATACAAATACTTCAGTATTTACAAATACTATGATTTATATTATCATTTGAGTATCAATGTCAAGAATATTATTTATATTATATATGAATATTATTGTTTTATAATTCAATATGTCCCTTTTGTGTTGCAGAAGATGCATTTGTTGTGTCTGTCTGGCTCATGATATTAACTGGTGCTTATTTGGGGGGTAGGGCTTATATTACAAGCATCCTGGAAAGTTATGGTAAGGTTTATTTTCCAGTTAGGTCTTCTTTTCAGGAAAATACAGCATTTCTACACATTTTGGTTAATATAGTTTAGCAATATAACTTGAAATCAAGAATTGTGATGTGCCCAGTTTTGTTGTTCTTTCTCAGAACTGCTTTGACTATTCAGGGTTTTTTGTGGTTCCATATGAACTGTAGAACTGTTTTTTCTAGTTCTTTCAAAAATAGCATACAGCTATTGATAGCTATTGATAACAATTGCATGCATCTGTAATTACTGATTTGGGTAGTATGAACATTTTAACAATGTTAATTCTTCTAATCTAAAAACGTGGGATTTCCTTCCATTTCCATTTCATCATTATTCTAAAATTTTAAGTGTACAGATTTTTTATTTCTTTAGGTAAAATTTATTCCAAGGTATCTTTTTTTTTGATGCTATTATAAATAGGATTTTTTAAATTTTCTTTACAGATAGATTGATACTGGCATATAGAAATGCAACAGATTTCTGTGCCTTGATTCTGTTTTCTGTAACTTTACTGAATCAGTTCACTAGTTTTAACATGTTTTCCGTGGAGTATTTTGCATTTTCTACATGGACAATCACGGCATCTGCAAACAGGGTTAATTTTACTTGTTCCTTTCCAGTTCAAATGTCTATTTTGTTTTGTTTCTGAGACAGGGTATCTCTACAAAGTCCATGTCGCCCCCTCTAGAGTTACTCTACAGCCCAGCTGGCCACCGACTTGCAGTCCTGCACTCTCAGCCTCTGAGTGTCAGGGTTACAGGAGAACACTGACATGCCCAGCCTGCATGTCTTTTATTTCTTTTCCTTTCTTGAGGAGGGGTGCCGGGGACTAAACTCAGGGCCTTGCACTTTGTTAGGCAAGTGGTCTACCACTGAGCTAAATCCCCAACTCCTTATTTCATTTTCTTATCTGATTGCTCTAGGTAGTCCGTCTACTATTATGTTGAATAGCTGTGGTAAAGGGGAATATCTTTCCTTGTACTGTACCAGATATCAGAGGGAAAACTCAGGTTTTCCCCACTGGTTATAATGTATGATGGTTTTTTCAGAAGCAAGTTTTCTGTTGAGGAAACCTTCTTCCATACTTAATTTACTGAGATTTTCCTAATCAGGAAAAGATGTTGAACTCTGCCAAATGCTTTTTCAGGAACCACTGAGACAGTGATGTAGTTTTTATCTATACTGGTTCATGTGTATAATGCTAAATCTTGCCTCCTAGGGATAAATTCCACTTGGGGTTGTAAACGTATTCTGAGAACATAGTTAGAAGAGAAAATATTTCATTTTGGTGGCTTACAGACTGATTATAGAGGAAAGACGTCTCTAAGGGTAGATACTAATGCAGCTTTGCCTTGTAAATATGAGTGATAAAAAGAGTATTGATACATAGGATCTACTAAAAGAGAGGTAAATGAGTCAATTCAGTGAGGCATTATGCAGACACAGTATGAGAAAAATACACAGGAAGAAAAAGCTGCTAGGGTTGGGGATTTAGCTCACTGGTAGAGCACCTGCCTCGTAAGTACAAGGCCCTGAGTTTGATTCCTGGCACCCCCCCTCCTCCCCAAAAAAGAAAGAAAAAAGGAAAAGCTGCAAAGTGCCCTCATTCTTTACTAAAGAGGCAATTCAAATTGTATTCTAACAGATCTTTATATATTTCAGAAAAATGGCAAAAACCCTAGTCATGGGATTACTCATTTCAAGCAATTCTATATAGTGACAATTTAGTATATTTATAACAACTGTGAGTATGATGCATTTAGAAACCAACACTACTCTTGACTAGTAAATTTGGCAAATATTAATTATGGCACAGTTGTAAAATATCTCATAAACTAAGCATAGTGGAGCATGTCTATAATCCCAGCACTCAGGAGGCTGAGGCAGAAGGATCACTGTGAGTTTGAAGACAACCTGGACTATAGGGATCAAGGCCAGCCTGAACTAGAGAGCAAAACCCTGTCCCCAAAAGACAAAAAATAACATAATATAGCAAAACATGACATAATACATCTATAATAGGTACTGCTTTGTTTGAAATATGTCCCACACAATATGAAAGCACTTCTAAAAAGGAAAATTCATCACAGGCAATGCTTACACGAGGAAAACAAAGCAAGCTCAAATGAATAATCTTGTGAGAAATCTTAAGATACCTGAGAAACAAAAACAAAGCAGCCCCAAAACTGAAATTAAAGAGAAAAACTATAAAGATGAGACCAGACATCAATGAACTTGAGACAGAAAAAAAAAAAAAAGCAAAATAAATGAACAAATCAAAGAGTTGGTTCTTTGAAAGAATAAAATAGATAAGCCTAGAGCCAGACTCACCAAGAGAAAGAGAAAAGACATCAATGCAATTAGAAATGAAAAAGGTGAAATCACAACCAACATTGTCAAAATCCAGATAATAGTAACTACTTCAAAAAATTACATTCCAACAAATCAGCAAAATTTGAAGATATGGACAGGTTCCTAGACACAAATTACTAAAACTAACCCAAGAAGATATAAATATGCCCAGCAACCCAGTAACAAGCAATGAAACTGACACAGTAATAAAGAATCAATCAGCTAAAAAAAGCCCACGACCTGATACATTCACTGCTGAATTCTACAAAACATTTAAGGATGTTATATCACCGATACTCTTCAAATAAATTGAAAGGCATTAAGTGCCCAAATTCATTTATAGAAGTCAGTATCACCCTGATTCTAAAACCAGATAAAGACCCAACCAAAAAAAAAAAAAAAAAAAAAAAAAAAAAAAAAAAAAAAAAAAAAAAAAAAAAAAAAAAAAAAAAAAAAAAGAAAGAAAGAAAGGAAAAAAGAAAGAAAGAAAGAAAAAACTGTAAGCCAATCTTCTTAATGAACATACATGCAAAAATCCTCAACAAGATATTAGGAAACAGCACATTATCAAAAAGATGATACTTGATGATCAAGTAGGTTTCATCCCAGCCATGCAAGGATGGTTCGACATATGTTAAATCAATAAACATAATACATCACATAAATAGGAGCAAGGACAAAAACCACATGAAAACAAGACCATTGACATGACCATATCAATAGACACAGAAAAGGATTTCAACAAAATGCAGCACCCATTCATGATTAAAAAAAAAACAAAAAAACAAAGAAAACAGGTATAGAAGGACTATACCTGAATATGATAAAGGCTATTTATGACAAGCCAATAGCCAACATCATAATAAGTGGGGAAAAACTAAAAACATTTCCCCTAAAATCAGGAACAAGATAACAATGTCCACTATCACCTCTTCTATTCAACATAGTACTTAAAACACAGTGAAAGCAATTAGGCAAGAGAAAGAAATAAAAGGGATACATATAGAAAAGAAAGAACTCAAATTATCATTATTTGCCAATGACATGATCCTCTACTTAAAAAACCCAAAGAACACCACCAAAAAACTCTTAGAATAACCAACTTCAGCAAAGTAGCAGGATACAAGATCAATGCACAAAAATCATTAGCATTTGTGTGCACCAACAATGAATGAGAAGGAAATTATGAAAACAAGACCATTCAAAGTAGCTTCAAGAAAAATGAAACATCTAGGTATTAACCTAGCTAAGGAAGTGAAAGACCCCCTACAAAGAAAACTACAGTGCTCTGAAGGAGACTGAAGAGGACATCAGAAAATGGAAAGATATCTGCTCCTGGATAGACAGAACCAATATTGTAAAAATGGCCATATTTTCAGAACTGTTACACAGATTCAATGCAGTCCCAATCAAAATACCAACAACATACTTTACGGATCTAGAGAAAAGAACCCTAAAATTCATATAGAACCAGAAGAGACCTAGAATGGCAAAAAGTAATTCTGGCCAACAAGAACAAAGCAGGTAACAGCCATATCTGACTTCAAGCTATACTACAAAGAAATAGTGATTAAAAAAAAAAAAAAAAGTGTTCCACGGAACTGGAACAAAAACAGATACGTGGATCAATGGAACAGAACTGAGGATAGAAAAACTTCCCCAGACATACATATTCAACTATTTGATCTTTGACAAAGGGGCCAACAGCATATGTTGGAGGAAAGATAGCCTATTCAACAAGTGGTGTTGGGAAAACTGGTTATCTGTTAGCAGAAGAGTGAAACTAGACCCTTATTATCCACCATATACTAAAGTAAAATCAAAATGGACCAAAAAGTTGAACATTAAGACAGAAACATGAAACCTTCTGGAAGATAAATAGCTAAAATACTTAAAGACATAGGTGTAAGAAAGAATTTTATAAACAGAACCTCAATCGTACAAGAAATAGCAAGAATCAACAAATGGGCTTACATCAGACTAAAAATCTTCTATACAGGATAAGAATCAATCAGTAGAGTGAGCAGGCAACCTACAGAATGGGAAAAAAATTTTTGCCAGCTACTCCTCAGACAGAAGACTAATATTTAGAATATACAAAGAATTCAAAAAGAAACTACCTAAAATTAAAGACTCTGTCAAGAAATGGGCAAGATAGATGAAGAGATACTTCACAGAGGAAGAAATACAAATGGTCAACAAATACATGAAAAAAAGTTCAACATCTCTGGCCACTAGAGAAATGCAAATCAAAACAACACTAAGGTTCCATATTACCCTGCAAAGGATGGCAATCATTAGAAAATCAAAAATAACAAATGCTGGTGTGGGTGTGGTAAAAAAGGAAACCTCCTACATTGTTGGTGGAATGCAAATTAGTACAACCATTATGGAAATCAGCACAGAGATTAATCAAAGGACTGAAATTAGAAATTCCATACAATCCAGCTATTCCCCTGCTAGGTATCTTTCCCAAAGAGCTGAAATCATCACACAACAGCCATACATGCATACCAATGTTTATAGCAGCAGAATCCATAATAGCTAAATCCTGGAAGCAGCCTGTATACCCATCCACTAATGAATACATAAAGAAAAAGTATCTATATACAATGAAATACTAGATATAGTATTCCATTATAAAGAATGACAAATTTGAAACATTTGTAGGAAAATGGTTGAACCTGAAAATATAATGTTGAGTGAAATAAACCATACAAACAAGCTTAAATACTGTATGGTATTTAAGTGACACAAAGTACAAACAAAGCAAATGATAAAGGGATAAGGCAATAGATCTCTTGAAATAGGGAACTGGTCCAAGGGAACAAGGATGAAGGGAAAGGAGGAAGGGAAGGGGAAATGACAGGAATAAAGATGTGCCATGTACAGGGACCTAATAGTTCCAAATAAAGTAAACACTATATGCCATAACATGACCTATGACTAAAATCAACTAGAATGAAAAATGGGATGGGAGGGAAGGAAAAAAGAATTTAGAAAAAAACAAGCTCTACTATGACATGTAACCACTCTCCAAGATGACTGTAAACTGCATGAACTGCAAACATGTACTTATAAAATAAAAAATTAAATACTAAAAAAAAAGTCCACCAAAGTTCACCTGTTAAGCACTCCCTCTCCAAGTTCGTATGTACATGGAGGTGGAGCCTGAAGATCAAATGAGGCCAACAGGATGCAGCCTGTATGACAGGATTAGTGGCTTTGTAAGAAAAGCAAGGGCATTTGATCTGTCTTGACAGCGATGCCCTCACCATCCTATGATACTGGCCCATGCTCTTGGAATTCCAGAACTATGCGGTAATAACAGCAAAAATATAAAAACCTTATATTTTTTATAAGCAATCCAGTTTTAAGTATTTTGTTATAGCAGGAGAAAACGGATTAAAATATACACCTAATGGGAAATCTTTAAAAAGTGCTTTAAGATGTAGTTTAATTTGTATAATGATTATTAAATATAATTCAAATTCTTCCCTGGGGAAATCAAGACTCAATCTTACCTAATGAAATTTCAAAGCAGTTTTATGAAAATAAATGAAGTACCTGCATAGGATTTTAAAAATTTACAAAATGGTTTTTAAGTTTTATAGTTCCTAATTACTGAATATGGAGTCAACAATGACATAAATTTCTTGAGTAAAACACACTGAAATACCCAATAGAATGTAAATTCTAAATCAGCAAAAATCATACCAATTTCGTATCAATAAAGTACCTATTTAAATGCTCAATAAGTTAATGAAGGATAATAAGAAAGACAGAATTTCAAGTTTTACTATAAAATATTTGCCCAGTAAACTTAAAATAAATTTATTTTTAAAATAGGATATTTGAAATTGTAAACTAAGTTCAGTTAAGTAGCATCCTTGGAAGATTAGATAAATCTCTACGAAAAGAATTTTCATGTTCTTCAAAATAAGGACACATTTTACATAGAAAGAGACTCAGCCCTTTTAAAATAAATATTTATGACTTAGCACATCTGAAACACAATTTTAGGAATTATAAGAAAACGAAAACATGTAGTTTCAAGCTACATGTTCTAGTACATAATTAGGGAGTAATACTTTTTAACATCATTAAATTTATCAGCATGTATTTAAGTTAAAATAATCATCAAAGCTATAGTAAACTGATAAATACAACTTACTTCAGTAGATAGAAATCTACTTTTACCAAATGAGCTGTTTACAAAAAACACCTAGGAACAGATTTACCAACTGAACACAGATTTACCATTCAACACAATGACCAATATAAACTATGACATCCATTGCTACCTTAAGAACCAATGCAATGAATGCAATTATCAAACAATAAACTAATACACTAGAAAAGTGTTTACCAAGGAAGAGCAAAACCTGGCCTCCTGAAAGAGATGGCCATATGCCAAAGTGAACTCTTTTAAAGTAGGCAGAAAACCAACTGAAGAAAATAAGTGATACATTCCTTGTATAAAGCAGTGGTTGTCAACAAGAAGAGACTCTGCCCCACCCCCACCCCCACCCCGCAAGAGCTGGGTGTTTGGTGGAACAATGGAGAAGGAAGGGGATGCCATCTAGTGGACAGCAGCTAGGGATGCTGCAAAACATCCTGCCGTGCACAGGACAGCTGCCCACAACAAAGAATTACCAAAATGTCAATTGTGTCAGTTCAAGAATCCCTGATGTAAACAAAGCTAGAGGTAATAACAGCAAAAAGGTAAGACATTTAGTCCCTCTTTGCCTCTACCAACTTGGCAATTTTTAGCAAGTTCAAAGTGTAGGCTGCTTTATCTCATTTTAAAAATATAGTAACACTTTGCTTGCCTAATGCAGGATACCTAAACCAGGAACATCTCAAATGCCTTGCAGCTGCATGTTATTCTGAAATTTCAACAAGTTAAACGTGAGCAGTTATGATAGCATATATATTCTAAGGCCCTACACTGAAATCTGACACACAATGCTTCTTCACAAAAATCACAAGGGAAGCTAAAAAAGAGCTCTGTCCTCACTAGAATATTCATTTTATTACTTCTTTTTGTTCTAGCTTTTTTTTTTTTTAAACTGAAGAAATTCTGGATGATAATCCTACTGGAGAGAGTAAAATGATGGAATCAATTTTTAACAATACACATTCCTAATACATCTATTGTCTGCCTTCATTTTATAAGTACTCATTCTATACAACCCACTCTTGTAAGGCTCCAAATATGCATACAGTGAAAATTATTCCCAAATCTTCATTTCTAGTCCTAATTTTTCCTCACAAGAAAACCTAAATTCTCATTTCCAAATACAAAAGAAGGTCAAACACAAGCCTCCCTCATCAGTCTCCTGAGTGCAGCCTAAAGTTTCAAATCCAAAACTGGATCATTTATAATCTTAAATAAAAAAACTAGTCTCCATTTCTGGTTAACATGAATCTCTTAACCAGGCAGATTCAAAACTTCTGAATCATGGTGCAATCTCTATCACTTCCACATCCATCAGTTATCTCCATTATTTTTTCATCCAGGCTATTATGACAATTGTTACCTCTATTATCAGCAGGTCCTATCAAATATAAAGGGTTTGACTACATTTGTAATCAGTATGGCTTACTGAATAAAATACAAGCTTCTCAGCCTAACAATCAAAAGCCTCTCCTCCATAACTAGCCTTATTTGCCCCTTACAAAGAATAATAAAGACAATAATAATTTTTAATGGCTAGTATTTAGTATTTTTCACCTCATTGGTGCTACTGAGTGCTATTTTGTCATTTTATTCTCAGAATGTTTCATGGAGTAGGTTAATTCCCTTTTTCATGGATGAAAAAACAGAGAAGTTGGGTAATGTGTCCAGATACAGTAAATATTCAAACCCAGGCATTTCACTCCAGATCCCCAAATATATACTATCTGCCATATTAAACTGGACCAATGAAAGGATAAAAAGAGTTCACATCGCACACAAAAATTAACTAAAAATGGATTAAAAAGGCAATCATAAAACAGGAAAAAAAATTTGCAAACCATATATCCAATAAGGGACTAATATCTAAAATGCATAAAGAAATCACAGAACTCAATGTTACAAATATAAATAACCCACTTAAAATACAGACAAAGGAACTGAACACATAGTTCTCAAAAGAAGAAATTTACACAGACAAAAGGCATTCGAAAAGGTACTCAGCATCTAATAATCAGGGTAATGCAAGTCAAAACCTCAGTGGAAATTCACTTCCAAACTATTTAGGATGGACATTACAAAAAAGGCAGATACTGTAGAAGATACGGAGAAAAAGGAATTTGTACACTGCCGGTGAGGATATAAACTGATATGCACAAAGAAAAATAGTAAAAGGATTCCTGAAAAATATTAAAGATAAAACCACATATAATCCAGCAGTCTCATTTCTTAGCATATCCAAAGGTACTAAAAACACAATGTGAGATATCCGTACTCCCATGTTCACTGCATCATTACTGACAATAGCCAAGACATGACTTAAATGCCTTCTGGTGGATGCACGGATCAAGAAAATGTAACACACACACACAGACGTGGATATTATTCAGCCTTAAAAACAGAAGAAAATCCTACCATTTGGGATTACATATGGGATAATATGGATGGAGCTAGCAGTCATTATGCTAAGCAAAATAAGCAAAACACAGAAAATGAAATACTGCATGACCTCAGTTGCATGTGGACTCTAAAACAGTCAAATTCATGGAAGCAGAAACTAGGCTGGAGGAAGGTAGGAAAGGGATGAAGCTGGCCAAAGAATATAATAATATTAGCCATGTAGAGGTGTTCAACACGTTGCCTAGCTGGAATGTAATCATCTTACAATGTATATCAAAACAGCAGTTTATACACCTTCAACATACGTGATTGGAATAAGTTTTTAAAAAATTGTCACAAAATGAATAATTTACAAGAATAAAGGGTTAAGGTGTTGCATGTTCTAATACGTTCAAAAGCCCCCAAAATTTATAAATCTATAAAACTAATATGAAGAAAGCATGAAAACTAAATGCAGGTCAAAGGCAGGTTCTTATCAGACACACATGAGTACATACCAAATTGTTTCTCTGATATGAGAAACCATAAGCGTAAATAAGGACAAAAAGGTATAATAGATACTATGTTAAAGAAAGATATAGTACAGGGAGGAGAATTAGAAAGTGAAGAGGGGGGAAAGAAGGAAAGGAAAAAGAAAAGGGAAAAAGGGAAAAAAGGGAGAAATGTAAAATAAAGCTACTGTAAATAGGGAAGAGGGGGGAGTGGAAGGGAGGGGTGGGAAAGAAGGGGGGAAACCAAGATATATCATGTACAGGTACAAATTAAGTATGATGAATGCGATCACTATGTATACAATGTACCATGTTCTTGGTAAATAAAATTGAAAAAAAAAAAAAGGCAGGTTCTTCAACAGCAATTCTATTGACATTAGGCCAGAAAGTCTTTATTATGGCGGCTGTTTTGTTCTGTGCATTACAGGACATTTATCACCATCCCCTGGCCTCTGTGAGATTCCCACCTGCAAGAACTACCACCCCACACTAGTGATAACCAAAAGTGTCTCAGATATTGTCACTCACATGTCACCTACGGGGTAAAAACCACACCAAAACTGATCTGAAACAGGTATTAATTCTTTTTTTTTAATTTTAATTTTTTTAATTTTGATTTTTTTTAATTTTCTTTCAACAATTATCTAACACTAGGCCTGTGTCAACTTCTGTGCTAGAGGCCAGAGAGGTGAATACAAAGAGGAATTTCAGACAAAGTGGTCACAGTAAATTGTGAAGAATGTAGCAAAATATGAAGTTCATGGTGCTACAAGAAGAGCACAGGAATATGATGAAAAAAGATCAACAGAAATTTCTCAGAGAAAGTAAAACATAAGCTGAGAATTATACAGGCAAAAAAGATGAAAACATAAAGTACAGCAAATCTGAGGAACTAAGAGATTCAGAATGCATACATGGAAAACACAACACTGAGTATTTATCCCCCAAAATCACTATTATGGATACTAAAAATATCACTGTAAATGAGACAGATAAGGCCTCTACCTTCATAATACCTACAGTCTAGGAAAAGATATAAAAATTTTAAACACAACTAAAAATCAATACAATGGTAAATGCTTTGGGGCCAAGAGTATTGTGGGACCACAGGACACACCTAATGTGGTATCTGAAGAATGAATATGAGTAACAAAGAAGAAAACAGTCTGGAGCAGAAGGAACAATTTGTGTACATAAGTACATATTACAAACTATTTCAGTTTAGAGCTCTTATAAAACAAGCTGACTTACCAGTAGAAAGAGCCACTAAAGTTATGAAGTCTAACAAAAGGAAAAATCAATTTTCTCATTCTAAATTGACAAAACATGTACTTTTATTTCCTTCAAAATTTCGGAATTGTTATAAGGATAACGAATAGGCAGTATCAATAATAAGCTCATCTTTGCTATAATTCTAGTAAGTCCCCCGATGCTAAAATCAGAGCACTAACAAAATATACATTTAAAAATACACCTGGACAAACCTGAAAAGGTGCAAAATAATACGCTGTTTTGAAAAGTTGGGATAAAAATAAAAATTAACATTTGTGTTTTCTTATAAATGCTTAAAAAAAATCATAAAAGAATGAATCAACAAACTGGGGGAGGGAAGAAGTATGAGAGGAATTTCTTCTATGTAATTTTTAATACATGTTAAAATTTCTATGCCATGTGAATATATCATCTAGTTAAAAAGTAAAATTAAAAATATATCACTGTAAAACACAAATTGTTAAAATCTACGATTAATGTTTCAACACTACACGTAAGTTTATCTATTAAAATGAATTATTTCTAATTGGCTGTTTTATGTTTATATTTTGTATGAGAACAGATTTTATACTCTACATTTTTATCCTCAAGCAATTCACTGGCTTCAAGGAATTCACTGAAATCATTTATATTTCCTTCCCCTTTCTCTATCATCAATACATCAACTAAACTAACAACTGCCTTTTTTTTTTTTTTTTTGCAGTCCTGGGGATCATACCCAGGGGCACTCTACCATTGAACTACAAACCCAGTCCTTTTGATTTTTTTCATTTTGAGACAGAGGTTCACTAAATTGACTAAGCAGGACTCAAACTACAAATCTCCTGCCTCAGATACCCAATTGCTGGGATTACACACATGCACCACCATGCGTGGCTTAGCAATTCTTTTCAGTTTTACAGTAACATATTATATCTAGTTGATACTGATTACAAATTAATCATGTGAGGCTGTTTGTCAAGCAACAGAATTCACTGGAAAAGCATATCCTTATTAAGAAAACTAGAAAATGATGTTCTTTTTCTTCTTTACAAAAAAAACAAGCTAAGAATATTTTGCTATGCCCTAAAAGTTGAAAAAAACAAAATTTCTAAACAAACAATTTCTTTCTTGGCACTTCATTATTACAATTCCTTGAAAATTATTTATTTCAACAAAAACAACACATTTTGGAAGAAGAATGACAATTTTCCAGTCTGCCAGGAAACAGAGCCCTTCTTCAATTGAAGACCTATCAAAATATGCAAGCAAATGTCATGGAAACAGAAGCTCTCACCATGGTAACACTATCCACCATCCCTGCTACAGAAGAAAACCACTCTAATTCGTCATGTATTTTAAGACAAGCCATTAGACTAATTCCAATTTTCATTTTACGATCTATCCATAACAGTCAATATACCTGGCAGTAGTAAAGATTTAATAAAAATATTAATATTTCACAAGAATGTAATATTAAAACCAAGGCTGACTCCAACTGATTAATGTGAGACATAAAATCAACCTGCTCCATCTTAAGATAAAAATTAAGACAGTGATGAAAACATTAAAAAACAGTTATATCACTATTAGTTGGGAGTAAATATTCTAGTCTGAATATAGGAACAATTGTGTATCTTACTATATAGTAAAGCTGCTGGATAAAAGTCATTTTCTAAAAATAAAACAAAAATAATCACAATCCTTACCTCAGGCATGTAATCAAACATATGTAATTGTGTCTCCAGATAGTACAAGTAAAAGCAAAGATAATTTCTAAAAGGTTAAAAATTAATCGGCTCAGTTATTACTGTAAGTATGTACACAACTCACCATTAAAATCTGCTTGTATAAAAGCTAGTAAATAAATAAGATTTAATGTTATTACCACCTTTTTAAATTAAATTAAATGATCTGACAGCCATCAAGTAAAAGATCTACTACCTATAAGCATATTAAAATGCCAAATTGTCACTTTAAATATTCATTCTTAAGAACCCATAAAAATTTAGCAATTCAAAATGGCAATGAACTTACCGAATCAAAAACCATACAAATAGTCTATAAAATGTACTTGATTTATGAAATTAACTTATAATGAGACAGAAAATCCAATTTGAAAAGGACTTCTTAGAAAAATGATCATGTTGGTTTGATGAAGGTCTGAACCTTACGCCTTGGCAAGAATACAGATTTACGTTAAAGATGAACAGCCAATACTTCTTTTGAAGAAAAAAACAAAATTTTTTTGCGAAGTATTTAAATATTCTGTAGAATATAGCCTATATTTCCAATTTTTAAAAATACCACTCTACAGACCAAATATTTCCTGCCAGCCCCTCCAATTCACATGGTAAAATCCCCATCCCAGTTAGGAGATGAAGCCCTCTGTGGAGTGATAAACTCATGAGGAAAGAGCCCCCATGATGCTATTAGTGTTTTTAGTATAAAGGCCCAGGAGAGCTGCTTCGCCCCTTCCACCACACAGAACACTGGGAGAAGACTGCCTTAGGGAACCAGGACATCGGCCTTCACCAAAGACCAAATCTACCAATCCCTTAATCTTGGACTGCCCAGCCAACAAAATTGTGAGAAATAAAATTGTATTATTTATAAACCACTCGATTTATAGTATTTCATTACTGTATCCCAAACTGACACATTGTGAATAGTACAATTAAACCACCTATAAATAAAAAGTATTAAAGTCATTTTTTAGTTGACAGCAAAACATTTGGGGAACCAAATGGCAGCAGGTGATAAAAGAGTGGATGGGAGTATAGTTCAGGGGTAAAGCATGTGCTTATTTAGCATAACCAAGACCCAGGTTTAATATCTAACACACTCCACCCCCTACCCCACCCATCCACCTCCAAAAAAGAATACACTGTCTCCAAATCTAATTTTGTTCTTTAGCCAGGAGAACAAGCAGAACACACAAGAGATTAAGGAAAATCAATCTGGACAAAGAATGAAGAAAAGATTGGAGAGAGGCCAAGACTGGATGTTCCAAGACCAGTTAGAATGCCATTGTAGTTGTCAGGCAAGAGGCAGTGAAGACAACTCAGAGTTGTGGCACTGCCAATGAAGAAAAAAAGGGAAGAGACATTCAGAAGATAAAGACTTGACATGATAAAAGAAGGTGCCAAAGACAGCAACTAGAGTTCTGATTTAGTAACTGCATGTAACAACTAGTTCACACAATCTGTACCTTTGCTTGTTTTCGGAGTAGATAAGAGAGTTCAGCTTTAAATTATACTGAGGTTTTTGACTTCAAAAAGCAATATCATGGTAGGCAATCAGATAACCAAATCTAGAGCTTATACAGAAGTCTGACTCAGAGGCTCATAGGAGAGAACTAAAGTCTTGGGTGTGGGAGACTAGGTGATGAAAGAATGAAGGAACCTGAGCTTCAAGAAATTCTAAACTTCAATAGCTAATAAAGGACAAAGAACTTGAATAAGACAGAGAAGAAATAACAAAACACTAGAAGGGAATCAGGAGCATGTAGTGCTACAGAAGTCATAGAACAACATTTTTTAAAAGAGTGGACAGTATGTATACTAATCCTTCTATGCCTAGTGCTCCATTTTTGGAATGGCACATAACAATGGAACACAGTAACATTTTTTCTCTTCACATTCTTGAACTTTTCTAGGTAACATATATGATGAATTTCATACAAAAATTCAAAAAATTGTAAGCTTTGGCATAAATGGGTCAACACTAGAGACTCAAGTAAAAAAAACTGAAAATTTATCTTGATTTCACAATGATGAAAAATCACTGACAAAAAATCACTGATGATCTCTCAAAAAAGTAGTTGATTAAACATCATTTATTAGCAGGCAAAGCCCTTTTTAAGACATAATCTTATTAAGAAGCATAGTACTTTAAAGTAATAAATCAAGGCTACTGTGATGTAAGCAGAATGCTCAGCTAGTGACCCACACCTCTATGCAGTATGCTGAGCCGACTGACAGAACTTAGATATTGGAGATTATAGATTTGAAGTCACTGGACTAGATACTCCTAGAGAAACCTTATTCACCTCTTGTTTTGTATAATTCTGTAAATGTGATTTAAGATATTTGGTTTGAACCCGGGCTTTATTGACAATTAATGACAATGTTTCATTCAAAATCAGATAGTGATACATTTCTTTCTAAATACAAAGGAATAGTCTAAGCATTTCTTTATTAAACCACTGACTAACTTTCTCTTTTTTTCTTATAAAAGTAGCACATAATCCTATGTGTCATTCTGGATGGTATGTGGTTCTGTCTCTAAAAATAAAATATGAAATCAAAAGCTAAACATGCTTTCTTCTAAGCTGATTTTTGGGCAATTTATCTTGAATAGAATTATCACTTTATTAGAGTGCCCTCATCCTAATCTTCAATATTTTGCCAGGATTCAAAACATACTCTCCTCACAAATTCTAATTTTCATCTGACTAATTTGGGAACAGGCTATACCGGGGATTGAACCTAGGGCCTTGAGGCCCTTGTAGGCACTGAGCTACATCCCTATTCCTTTTTTAAAACAGGGTCTCACTAAGTTGCCCAGGCTAGCCTCAAACTTGTGATCCTCTTGTCTCAGTCTCCCAAGCTGCTTGGAGTACACCTGTATGCTACGATGCCTGCTTCACTTATTATAATTTTAAGAAGAGAATTAACCTCTGGCTAAGATAAGTAACTAGCACCAAACACATTTTTGCCAAAGGGTTTCTTCACAAGTAGATGCACCAAGAATTCGCTTTATCCTTCGTGGTTCTTTTGATTTTGGAGTATTTTTGTGGTAGCAAGAAATACAGGTTAAAAAAAAAGCTCTGTCTGCCCTTCACCAGGAGTTCTCCACTTTATGTAGTCTTACCACTTCACACGGCGAGGCTGGTCAATCAAAACAGTCCCTTTCTTTATTTACTTAACTGTTGGTTAATGCAGGCCAACAGATGCAACACTACACTGTGAGAAGTTCTGGAGATTTTATAGATTAAACATATGTTTATATTTACTTTGATTTAAAATCTCACTAAAATTAGAATTACAGACAAATGAGATAACTACAGAAAAGGAAAAAGAGAGAAGACAGTATCAGAAAAAGCATGTCAATACATTCTGAAAAGAAAGTAGATAGAGAAGAACCAGAGCAAAAACAAACTCAAAAAAAAACTCTGACGCAAGCCAAAAAGGGTGCCAATATAATTCACACTGCAGGAGGAATACCCCAGAACAAATCAGGTAATATAAGCAGATAACTGAGAAGGTTACAAGGGGGAGAAGAGTTGAGACACGATACTGAAAACAAGGAGTCTGGTGAAAGTCTACGTAAGAGGCATTCAACCTCTAGGTTACTTCCTCCAACCCTGATGAAAGACAGGAAATGTGCTTATTTTATGGAAATACTAAAGGCTAAAAGTTTCAGCCCAGAAGATTCAAGCAAAGAAGAAAACAAACCTGGAGGGTGAAATGAAAGGTTTACTTACTGAAGAATAGGCCCTGGTTCCTTTACCTTCTCTACTCCAAGATACTGACAGGACAATGTTATCAGGAAAGAGACTTGAGGATTGGTCTCTCTGGACAGACAGGAGAATTCTAGAGAGAAGAACCATAACTTCTAACATTTGTGTATCCCCCACTTTAAAAATAAAAGATAGAATTTATATACATTAAAAAAACAAAAAATAATTAAAAATTATACACATTATAACATTAATATAAAGATTACATACAATAGATTGTGTTGTCATAATAGTGCATCCATCACTTACTGTACACTTAATTACTAAAGCTTAGTTCATCAAAAGGTTTAGGACTATCCCAGAAGACAAATTTAGAAATGTTTAGCAAGTTATACATTGAAAGTTCTAATTAAGGGTCTTAACTTCACATTAAGCCTAACAAAGGAAGATAATTTACAAATCTTAAAAGACACAATCAGAGATTACACTGGATATTAAGGCCTATGGCTATTTGTTGGGAATGTCATATTAAACTCTGATAACTATGACAGCCTGAAAAAAGGCCCCCATAGAGATTCAAGAATCTGGGAACTTTATTTGGTAAAAGAGACCTTGCATGTGTGATTAAATCTCGGCTCTTTTCAGATGGTGAGAGGCTTCTGGATCACCCACGTGAGTCCTAAATGGAATTGTAAGTATTTTTATATGAGAAAAGTAAAGGGAGACTTGATAAAGAAGACAGCAACATGACCACTGAAGCAAGAAATACTGCTATACTTCTGGCTTTGAAGATGAAGGGACCATAACCATGAAATGCAAAGAATGCAGTTCCAGAAGCTATAAAAGAAAGGGAAATAGATTTTCCCATAGGGAAAGGGCCCTGCCAACATGCTCACATCAGCCCAGTGAAACTGATTTTGGACTTCTGACTTCCAGAATTGTAAGTGAATGAATGTATATTGTTTTAAAATACCAAGCTTATGGTGCTGTTTTAAACTAGCCACATGAAACTAATATAACAACTAGTAGCTTGAATGTTTTCTAAATTTTAACTTCTTGTGTATCACCTTCATGATTTATGCCATATCTAAATACCACCAGTACTATTATTATTTTTACTTAAAGTCGTTCATTCTAAGAATCTAAAATGCATACTTTTAAATGGAAACTTTAAACCAAATGGTATGCCATTTAATACATACTCATAAATAGAAAGTGATATTATCACTTGCCCTAAATGTTAAGTGGCTCTAAAATTAGAGATAATGGAAATTAATGATACTAATTGCAGTAGATCTACTGCCTACTGAGAGGTCTAAAAGTGGGCCGAACATTCCCCTGTTGAAAAAGATTAGCAAATCTCAGATATTAAAAAACTAGAAACAGACTTTCTCCTTGCAATATGAGACTGAATAAAAACCAGAATAGAACTAAATTTGACATTATATGAAGCAATGTCATTTAATTCTTTGTCCATGACCATCTAAAATCACATCTCCTCTCACCACCAGAGGCCCACCTGTCGGCAATCAACTCTCTTCTTACTTTCTTGGGCAGAAGATTTAACAGCTGAAAAGGAAAATTTAGGTGTTTTATTTGAATATGCAAGAAGTAATCAAAAGAGGCTATCTCACCTGCTGAAGAAAAGCATCCTGATGACAATATGTAACTAAGCACAATGACTTCAATCTCAAAGAACAAGGTGAGAAGCATCTTAAGTATTCCTTTTTATAAGGCCATAAAGAGAAAACATAAGAGTCAAGAATTGGAAAAATGTTCCATTCTGCTCTCTTTAGCAGAGTATCATAAAATGTTTGACATTATCATTCAAGTTCACATGTTTTAATGAAAACTTGTATTTCATTTTTTTTAAGGGATAGAAAAGTCATAAATTTCTATATAAGAGGTAAGTAGAATCTCAACCTGGGGCTTCAGCAAATCTGAAGCCTAGAAGTAGAATACACAAAGATGACTTTTGTGGTGGTCTAAAACAAAAATTAGAAAAATCAGCCTGTGCAGGAGGATTGAAGATCAAAATTACAAAAACAAAATAGTTTTAAAACAACACGCTAAAGAGTTGAATACAATGAAATTGAGTAGATTAGGGGAAAAAATTGTCTCTTGCTTACCCTGAATAGATTCAGGTTAACTTGGAGCCTATTCTAGATAGCACAGTTAATACATATTTATACTCAGAATACTTTTACAAGATTTGAGAAAAATATGGTAGAAATGTAAAAGAACCACTGAATATAACAGAATGAGTACACATAAGACTGAGTACATCTTTCTTATAGGAAGATGCCCTTTTGCTAACTAACCACTTACCATTCCAATTATTTAATTATAGGATGACCAAAAATTGCACTTTTTGTTCATTTTTATAAGATAACAGGAAATTTAAAAAAATGACAATTTTAACAAATTTATTCAATAACTTTACTGTGTATAGTTTTGGTTTTTTTGTTGTTGTTTTTTTTTTTGTTTGTTTGTTTGTTTTGGTACTGGGGATCGAACTCAGGGCCTTGCACTTGCCAGGCAAGCACTCTAACCACTGATCTAATCCTCAGCCCCTGTGTATAGTATATCTTAAAACATTCAATACACAATACAATGTTACAATCTGGACAGTAGTATCTATCTCTTCCTGAATTCTTTTTGTATTATTGTCTTTCTTTGAACAACATACTTTACACTGTTGTGCTGGCCTCTCCTCTTTTTCTGTGGGTGGTATAATTTGAATAAAATGTCCACCCACTAAACACAATGGTGAAGACGTCAATGATGGATGTGTTGGCTGGTGTTTTGCTATCCTGTATTTTTTCAATTATTTGGTCTATTAGACCTAATCTAAATTGTAAATGACTTTCTGAACCCCCTGCTTTTGAATAAATAACAAACAAGTTCCATATTGTTTGGTCCAGAAGATACATAAATATTTTATAAGAATATTTTTCCTCACTTTTTGATTATAAGATAGTTTGTTAGATGCTGGTCAACTCTTGTCAGCAGTACCCACAGAGTTATTATAATCACTGACCACTACTGGAATTTTTTTAGTTTCATTTCTTCTTTCAAATTCTACAATTTCTGTATTATGAATAGTTGACAATAAGGAGACGTCTTTTTCGTCTTTCCATTTCATAATAAACTGTTCCTCTCTGATATGCTAACGTTTCTCCCTTTTTCAGTTTTTTCTTTTGTAGATCTTTTGGCTCTTCCTTCCGATTCAGTCTCAGTGTCCCAAGCATGTCCATTTTGTAAAAGATCATCATTGAGCTCTAGAGAAGTATAAAAATCATATCTAATGTACTTACAATAAGAGTTTTTATTGTAGCACAAATAGGTTATTTGCAAATAAAATAAACACGAATTGATAAAAGAAAATAACCAGAACATACTATTTATTTCATTAGAAACAAAGATCAAAGGCGAATACAACATTCTAAATAAGTAAGTATGCAAAAATGATCAATATAAAACAAACAGATGTACAAGTGTATCTCCTGCAAACAAGAATCGACTGGTTGAAATGACACCTGCCTGAGTGATGCTTGGATAGACAGTACATAAACAAACACATTGCACAGTGACGCTTGGAGTAAACTATTGAGCGGTTAACAGTGAAATCCTACTAGAGGCCACACAACAACAAAAGCGATGAAAAGTGTATATTAGTGCTAAAACTTAAGATCTTGAATTTAAATTGGTATGGTGAGCTTTTAAAAAAAATAGGAAACCAAGACTGGCGTTAATACATCAGTGGTAGAGTTCTTGCCAGGCATCTGAAGCCCTGAGATCAATCCCCAGCACCACCACCCCCGCCCATCCAACACAATTTAGTATCACAATATCTAAACTTCAGCTGCAAAACTCTATTACAGTAGAAATGTAGCTAAGTCATAAAGCAGCTACTTAACATGCAAGTGGCCATGGGTGAGATCACCAACACCACAAAAAAAGACAATCAAAAATTGAGCATAAGAAACTACAATTACAAATGAAACATATCATAAACACAATCAATAAAAATGCACAGAAAATTTTTTAAAATGAACTGAGACTACTAACTAGCATAGTATATTGCTCTACTATCAATTAAACTTTTACCAAAATATATAATTTTAAAAGAATTTTTCTAGAGATGTCAAATGGAAACTAATCTAAAAACCATTTATGATCAATTAATGTTTTGGGAAGAAACTGAAAAGGTCTGCTGATAAATAAAATGTGATCCTGTTAAAGTCATACCGCACACTCCGTAATCTTAATAATTTAGGAGGTAAAATGTATAAATGTAAAAATTCTAAACAAGTAATGGCAGGAAAAAAACTTAACAGGAATATAGTCATGTAATACTCATCAAACTTTGTAAGAGGTCTATTTTATCTAATTTAATCATTTAGATTTCCATTTAACAGATACATATTTTAAGACAGTAAAATAAGAGTTTATTCTCTCTATATTAAAAATTCATTATCTCAGGCATTTTCACCAGCTAACAGCAGAAAGAAGAATTCTTAAGCAATGATTTATATTCCTACATACTGATCACCGTATGACCCCACTAAGAACTATCTAAAGAGAATGTGCAAAGGACAAAAGCTGATGCTAGTAATTCAGGAAGAACAGGTGTATGGATTGTGGACTCTGCAAGGAAACAAAGTGGGAATTTAAAGAATAGGTGAAAAGTTTCTCAAAAGAAAGATATAACGTAAATTAGATTCCACATACGCATGTGTAGCAAGGAAGATAGCTATAAAGTTAAATGTTGCGGACCCAGTAAAACATAAAACCAGTCAAATCTGAAAAACTACAGGAACACACACAAAGATGCATTTTCACCCCATTAACAAACATTTTCTAAGACCTACTGGGCTAGCCAAAACCATCATCTTAGACACTATACACCTTAAAGATAACTAAGAAAGGAAAGAATTAATAACTTTAGAGAAGTCTACAGTTTTTGTAAGACCAAAACATAACTAACAGTTTGTGGGGCAATAAGCAAAAGAAATAGCCACTTCTTTTTGTAGTATAAGCAACAGCAAGGTATTTTGAAGGAGATCTTTATTGCTGTAAGAATAGCCATTTAAGTACTTTCATTCTAAAGCTACCTGAAAAGTAATAATGGTTCAAGAAGAAAGGAAAGGACATTACTTTTGGCTTCGCAAAAGCAAAGCAGTAGGATGCCACTTAGAGCTCACCCTAGCCACTGGATCTCAGTGCTGGCCAACCCCAGTGGTAACTGCACTCGGACACACAGTGATATAATTCACACACAGAAGGGTCTCCTTGATCCCAGGCACTATGGGAATCATGCACCAGAGAAAAACACGGAAGACTCTGGTTGGGCAAGACATTCTGATCTCTACTCAGACCGCTCAGGCTTGGTCTTTCATCTCCTTAGCATGGGGCACTGACACTCAGGGAACTGAAGCAGAGATAGAAGTGGTGAGCACTGGGGGTTAGTGAGAGTCCGTCAGAAGTCTCCTGGCTTGAGCTTTTGTCTCTCCGGTACCTGGCATTGCAGCTGGGGGGTTAGAGGGTAAGCCTGAGGGAAAAACCAGAGGAAGACAGCAACAACTGCCAGAGTAGGAACCAAACTATTTCATTTCAGTAATAAAGAATTTGTTCTATGAACTGAAGAAGAAAACCATATTACTACACAGAAAATTATGATTTAACTTAAGCGTACAAAAGGAATTATGTAAATATGCCATGGGCACATATGAGAAAGGGTATGATAAATTGATACACCTTATACCAAAACACATATGGTCATTAAACAGATGAACGCTGGCAAATCCAAGATGCAATCAAAGTGTAAAGTTCCCACTGGATCAAATACTTAGTATGAAAATAGTAAGTTTTATATTGAGTAAATGTTAAAATAGTAACATTTTTACATGATAGGTTAAATAAAATTTATTATTATAAATTATATAATGCCATCTGTTTCTTTTTACTTTTCTTAGTGTGACTATTAGAAAATAGTAAACTTTGCATGTGGCTCACATTTGTGGTTGGCATCATATTCAGTCACTCATTTCCTTACAAAGAAACACATTCAGAGAATGTCTCATTGAGCTATTTCATCAGTGTGCAAGTATCAGAGAGTATCCTTACACAAGCTAAGATGGCTAGGACATCACTAAGCAATATAATCTTATGAGACTACTATCTTACGTGCACTTTTTCCTTGCAAGGAATGTCATTGTGTAGCAAATGAGTATGTATCGATCAGTCAGTACTGATCTCCCCTAAACAATGCCTTCTCCCAGAATATAATTTTACAAGGTTGAAAAACAGAAGTGGACTGGATAGTACAGGTACAAAGAGCAGCTAAAAAGCTATTTAAATGGCCTTAAGTATAAAACAATAAGGGCTCAATATGACATGATGAATAGAAGAATCAGTACCAAAATGAATCCAAAACGACAAAGTGATGAGTCAACTAACAGACTTTAGTGTTCATGTTCAAACACAACATTCTTAGTAAAACTGTACAATATGAAGAAAGTCAATATTAGAGGTGAAATAAAAGGTACGGATTAAAGACTGATTTCGAAGTTCACAAATCATAAATATCAATATGTCTCTCTAAAGAAAAGGAAAAAGCCATAGCAATATCTTCAAAGTATAAAATTAAATATGCAAACTAAGGGTAAATCTAAACCTTCTGGAAATTTCTGCTATTTATACCCTAAGTAATCTTGAGCCTTTTCACATTATGCCTTTTCACTAACACTGGACATGTAATAAAGAGCCACATCAGGCTATTCTGGCTTTCCTCACGACAGTCCGCCCTGCATCCTCCAGGGTATACTTTTACCTTGCTTCTTCCTCTTTTATTCAGTTCAAGCTCACTCTGTGAAGTCAGTTTCTCTCACTCTTTACTTTTGCTTTTTCAAATAACCTTCATCACTGCTTTTTGCTTGTTTTGTCCAATTCTTTGTTCACGATGGGAAGAAACTGGAATCTAACTTCACAAGGAGAGATGAGCAACCCAAAACCCAGTAATGTTTATTTGGTGAGCCACTTCTAGAAGGAGATACCCAATAACATTTTGGTGAAGCCAACCAGGAGTAAAGCTCAGGTACTGGAGACCAAGAGAAGGTTCATGTTCGGCACAATTTTTGTTTCTCTCTTGATGCTTTTTTTCTTCTCTCTTCATTTCCCTCACTCTCTCCCCTACACCAGGAATCAGAGGACTCTTCTCAAGGCACCAGGAAGGAGCTTCCTGACCTAGCTGTGGGCAGGGAGGAATGGCATGTAGGTTTTTTCCTAGTTGCTTGACTCTTTATGGCAATTCACCTGGTCTCCACTTACCCCAATTTTGTAAATGGCTTTTTTTCTTCTCAGGTTGTGTTTTGGTATGTTGCTAGGATTAAGGGTGTCCCACCCTAGGTGTTTATGTGATGCTGGGTAAGGGTGAGATGCTAGGATTAAGGGTGCCACAGCCAAGAGTGGATAGCACCAATAAATAGGCTCAGAGTTTGCATGTAATCATGTGGCTAGATATGGGCTTATGTCAACTCCTTCTAACTTTTTTTTTTAATTAATTGGCTTTATGAGCTAAGTCTCTGATTCTAAAGAACAAAAGAGAGGAACCTCTTTTCTTTTTGAATTCTTTTAACTGGCACAGTAGCTCTTCCCCACACAGAAGAGAAAAAAATGTCCATTTTAAAAGGAAATGCCCAGGCCTTTTGCGTGGGCACAGCAATAGCTGAGAGGGCCTGTTCAAACTGGCTTTTGCTAACACACTTCCTCCCTGTCTCCAATTCCACCAGTGACTATAGCTTCCTGGCTGGATTCCTTCCTTGTTTAAATGCAGATAATTTAAAATCCTATGGGTGATGAACTGAGCAGAACAAATACACAGCATTTAAAATTTAATTAAAGAGTCTGTGAGTAGACAAAAGCAGAGCCATGTGAGTTCTTAGTTCTTAGATGTTTGTATTTTTTTTTTTTTTTACTATCAGAGTAAATCCAAGAGACAATTTTCCAGATTGGCTCCATTCTGATTAAGTAGAGTCATCAAGGGATTCAAAATACAAATTGGACCATTAATGAGTTCAACTAAGTGGCCAAGGGAACTTTGCTTGGGGAAGTTCCACCCTTACTTCACAGGAGTTAAAGGACAAGGCAAGGCAAGACCAACAAGTGGCTTTGCTCCCTCTTCTCTCATGAGATAATGGGTCCAAATATGGAGACAAAAGCACCCCCCACCCGGGGAGGCGTTCTTCTGTGTTTAATAATGATGCCAAAATCACTTGGACAGAGCCATCCGTCTAGTCTGTTAGGGTCTCACAAGGGATGCTTTGTGGAACCCTTGGGTCTCCTCCTTCTGCATGAGAAGCCATCTTAAGCAGTCAAGACCTAGTTGTCTCCCTTTCTATAGGCCCCAAAGCAATGGGAAACCTCTTGGACTTCACCACCACACAAATTTCACCCATTTCTCCACTAGGCCATATCTTTACGAGTAGGAAAGGTTTGACCCTGACAAACTAAAATAGGAACAGCTTATCCACTTCTGCAATATAGTTTGGGTTCAGTACGAACTGGGAGGTAGTGAGAGATGGGTAAGGACGGTACTATGAGACTATTCTCCAATTAGGGCGTTTCTGCTTAAAACATACAAGGTAGAATGAAATGCCTCATTTTCAAGCTTTTGTGACTGTCAAAGGGAATGCTCTGGAACTTTGGTGTTTAGCATGGCCATTGTGCAAGAGAAAGATTTTCTAGATGACCCCATTCTGAGATCCCCACTTGTCCCTCAGGAGAATGTAGGTCTCTCTGACCTGTTTGATGGGCCTGGGAGGTTCCCTCAACTTCCTCTGTATAACCCCCAGGCCAATAAACCAGGTCCGTCCCCTCCAAGTGACTCAGGAAATCCATTAGAGCTTAATGGTCTTATATGGTTAATATTTAACTTCTAATTACTATACACACTGCCATTAACTGCCCCCTCAGGATCTTCTCCCTCATTTCTAACACACTTATCCCATCATTTTTGCCACTTTCTGAAGTAGTTCTGCAAGTCCTCTTTCATGAGTGTCTTTAATTACACTGTTGTGGCTGCTATGATATCCTGAACCAACTAAACAATATCAGTTGACCAATCTTGCTTGGTCATTTTGACTTTGGGGAAGAGCTAGAAGTTGCATGGTGCCAGGTCTGATGAATAAGGCGGAAGATGACACACTGTGAAGTCTTTACAAGCTTGCCTTTCCATTGGATGGCATGTGGCAGCAGCATTCACATTTTTTATCACATAACTACTTCAGAAAGTGGCAAGAATGATAGGATAAGTGTACTCAAAGCAAGGAAGAGTGTTTTAAAAGAGATTAATGGCAACTTGATTTTTACTATCATTATTTTTTAAAATCTAAACATGTGCCATATATTTCAATCATATCTCATATATTTTGATAAAGCAGCATTTATTCCAGGAATGCAAAGATGGATCAACATGAAAATAACCAATATAATTTACTATATGCATGGCATAAAAAAGAAAATAGTATATTCTCAACAGATACAGAACAAACACCTTAAAAGGATTTAGTATAGTGCCCCTTGCCAAAAAAAACTTCTGAAATACTAAAAATGAAATCTACCATGAATATATTTAAAGGAGAAAATTTAGGAATATTATCTTCCCTCTGAGGTAAATCACTTTGAGAAGTATTACCTTCCCCTTGAGGTTGAAAACAAGATATAGATCCTTGAGGTTGAAACAAGATATAGCTCCTCAGCACCCACCCCCCAAAAAAAGAAAAAAAAAAAAAAACCAAGGTATAAATGTTTTCCTCTGCATTCAATAAGAGTACTATTTAGTCAGTACTAGCTGGCCTGGCCAATGTATAAAACTAGAATTAAGATTATTCAGCGAGATTGTTGAATCAATAAAATAATAGTGTGAGAGTACACTAGAAGTACCAAATAAAGAGATATCATTGACTATAAAAATAGGAAAAAAAGGGGCTGGGGATTTAGCTCAGTGATTAAAGTGCTTGCTTTGCAAGCACAAGGGCCTGAGTTCGATCCCCGGCACCACCAAAAAAAAAAAAAAAAGAAAAAAGAAAAAAAAATAGAAAAAAAAAAATCTAGAAACCAGCCTAACAGCAACGGAAAAGGTAGAGAAAGAGAAAAACACCTGAGGAGAACCATAATTTATTCATTATAAGATACTGATTTTCTACAAATTAATCTATATTCAAAGCTATTCTTACAAGAATTTTGGGGTCACAAGACAAACTGATTCTGAAGCTTTTATATCAAACCAAATGTTTATAAATATTTTCAAAACTCCAGGCAAACAGGGAGATTTACTTTGCCAGATATCAATTACAATGTTCTCATAATTTAAAAAAGAAAAATGTAGTTACTAGAATATAAATCAACTGGCATTACTACACATCCCAGAAAGAGACTTACTTGTCAGAATGTATCTCTTACATATAACAAAATCTCATATATGCATAGGTCAGTGAGTTTCACATGCTGAAAATTTATGTAATTACAGTTATATTTAGAGTTCTTTCAATCTGGGGAGATTGGGCCTAGAAAATTTGGGAACTCAAAAATCCAAACTCCATCTTCCTATGATAACATTTTCTATAACTTCTATCTAGAATTTCTAGCTGTCCCCCATTTCATTCTCCCTCAAACAAAGATTATTTTTTTCTTCGCCTTTTGGCAAGGGGGTCTAGGAGGAAGACAGAGGCAAATCACATAGTACACTGTATCTAAATTTGCATTAAGGTTGGGGATTAAACTCAGTGCTACAGCATTTGCCTAGAAAGTCCAAGGTCCTAAGTTTGATCCCCAGCCCCTCAATAAATAAATACATACGTACATAAACAGAGTTTTGCTAAATATAGAAAACATATACAACAGTGATTAATTCATAATGTTCAACATACGAGTTTCCTTTTCTTCTAGTCAGCCAACTTGGCATCTCTCTATATGTAAATTCTCAACTAGCTCAAATGCTAATTTCTAAGGATAGAGTTAGTGAAGATAAAACACAGCAAATGATGAGATAGGTACACATGAAAGACAACTCTTTCTTATAAAGGGTTCTCATATTTGAACATACATAGGAATCACAGACAGCTTGACAAAATGAACCACTGGATCCCATCCTCAGTTTCTAATCAATATAACTAGGGTGAGTTTCATCTCTAACAACTTCCTGCGTGCTACTAATTCTTTTTGATGTGCCCCACTTTGAAAAATGTTGTTTTCCGGAACACTGGTTTATCAAGTAGGGACAAGGAGCAGGACTGGTATCTACTAAGTAGTGCCTAAGAGTGCTGCTAAACATCCTACCATGCATAAGGGGGCAAAGAATTATTAGGCCTAGCACATAAGTAGTGCTGAGATTGAGAAATAACTGCCATAGAGTAAAACACAACTTACTTTAAATGTATGAACTGGCCATTAAGTTGATGAAAGTTCTTCAGTGCATTTCAGAAATTTGACAAGAGGTATTTTAAAACTCTATTGTTCTTCAAGGACTGACAACTCCTTCGATTTTACTCACAAACAGCAAAATGAAGTTTCCAAGATATTAATACTTAAAGGTATACAGTACTGAGCCATAAGAGGAAATAAGCAAGTACTTACTATTAATGGTAGATTTCTAGTAAAGAAATATAAATTAGCATTCATTTTCCAAGAATTATAAGAAAATTAATTATATTAAAAGACTAACTTCCTTGAAAAGTAATGGCCAATAATGTTTACTTCTTAGCCTGAGTGAAAAGCAAACAGGTATTCATTTTAGTATTATATATACTAGAATATAAATAAAATCTTTTATAGTGAACAGTTTATTATAAAGAAAAGCAATGATCACAGCAGTAATCATTCCAAAGCAAATATATTTGAGGAACGTGTACTTTTGTATATATCTATATGTATTGAGAGTAGGAGGCTAAACTTACTCCGACAGGCTGAAAAATAAGTCCGTCCATTTCGTGGCTGACTTCTTTGGCAAAATTTCCTTCAAGTAACTGTAAAAAAATTATACATGTATTCTTTAGCCATACAAAATTTACTTAAAAATTATTTTAATTTCTTGACAAGCTTTATGAAAACTTAATACATAAGCTGTAAGAACTAAACAAAATAGGAACAAGGTGGTCCAAAGGGACCTAGATTAATAAGCTATAAGATTTTTAAAACTACATGAGTATTTTTATTGCAAGGTAGAACCACAGTCCTAACTACAACAACCAAAATAATGTATAAAAATGATGGATGTAAATTAAAACGTATTATACATCTCAAAACAGATTCTGAATGTACTCACCATTAGAAAATGACATTTTACGGTGATGGGTATGTTAAATACCTTGAGTTGATCATCACCCAACAAACACATGAATCAAAATACCACATTTTGCCTTATAAATATGTACTATTATGTGGCAATCAAAAAATAAGGTAAGGGGGCTGGAGATTTAGCTCAGTGGTTAAAGTGCTTGCCTTGCAAGCACAGGGGCCCGAGTTCGATCCCCAGCACCAAAAAAAAAAAAAAATAATAATAATAAGGTAAAACGATAAAGGATAAAGTACTGAAAACATTTTTAAATGCACTGCTAAGCCAGAACAAAATAAAGACACAGAGGCTCCCCCCAAAAAAATTGAAAGTACAAATTCTGAAAAGTTTATTACAAAACTTATTATAAAAAATAATACACAAAAAAGACACAGCCAATAAACTTCCTTGGGGACAAGAATCTGAAACCACAAACTAGCTTACTCGTAGGGATTATACATAAAAACACATTAACTGTTTCCCAAAAAAACCATCAGAAAATTTTTCGAATTTTCTTGTTTGCCGTTTCTATTTTTTCAAGCAGAAAATTTTATTACAAGGGATATGTAATACAAAATAAAACTCAGTTCTTTGATATATCTACTAAAGAGCAGAGGTACAAACTCAATCCTAATTAATTCTCAGCAGTGCTTTTAAATCTTTCCCTTTCATAGGTTTTTATTTTGAAGAACTTAACATACATACCTCTGATGGAAGCCCTAACAATAATTTCTACACTTTAAGGAAGAAAACACAATGAACTTTCAGTCAGTTATCATCATGTTATCTAAAATCTGGCCAACTAACAAGAAATTTAGGATAGTTCTGGGATTCAAATAGGTTTCCAAAATTTGGCTATGCTAATGTGTTATACTTTACATCCCTTTTATCACCTTCATATGCTCTTGAAAGCACTACACTTACAAAAAGATTTGCTTTCCAAAAACAACAACCAAAACTTTTAAGTACTTTTTTACATGCAATAAAATCCATAATTCTCCTCCAAAATTGACTTTGTCTACTCTGCCATTTCCTTCTCCAATATCTGTGATTTCTCTGAAAACTGAGAGCAGCTCAAACTGGAATTTGAACATATACATTTCCTTTAAAATGTAATAGTCCTTGTCACACTCAGAGATGGAAAGTAGACCAGTGACAGCCAGAAGCTGGAGGACAAAAGGAGATGGAGGAGTTAGTGTTTAAAGAGTTTGTTTCCAAAAAAAATTTTTTTGTTTTGAAAAATATAGTGCTAGAAACAGATGGTGGTGATGGTTTTACAACAACATGAAAGTACTTAATGCCACTAAACTGTATACTAAAAAAGTTAAAATTGTAAAATTTATGTTTTGTATACAAGAGATGTGATCAAAAAATATAGTTAGTGTTTAAATTTTTAAAATTTTTATTATGGTAAAAAGAAAAAAAAAACCTAGTTGCTATTGACTTCATCAAAATTGTTTCCTTGTTTCAAATACATTTCTTTAGTTGCACTGTTGGCTGCCTCAATGTCCTGAATTGATTCAAAACATTCACCTTTAAAGGTCAATGAGGACACATCAAAATGTTTTTCCAAGTCTAAGGCTCTGTGAAATGGCCCTCAGCAGCTGTAGTCACAGAATTTTTTTTTATCACATCTCATAAAGACACGAAAGAGAACTTTTAAAACTGCTTCAAAAAGTGGCAAAAATGGGATAAGTGTGTTCAAAGTGGGGAGAATTATTTAAGGGGGATTGATGGCAATGCATCTTTTAACTTTTTAAAAAATTTAAGCATTCACCGTATAGGCTGATCAACTGCTGTATGTAAACAAACATGCCCGCGTGTACACACGCACACACATACACACAATACAGTAATCAAGTTCTGCTTGATACTGATGCCAGAGAACTAAGAGATCCCCACAGCCCACCCAGTGACAAGAAACAGTTGTTTACATATGGAGGTGAACACAAGAAGCATAAAAACAGAACATTCTGTGATACAGGGGAACAGAATTTACTGAAAGCTAAAAGCAAAGCAGGAACACAGGAAAACCATTTTTTACTCCAGGCCTCACAATAACCAAAAACAACAGTAGCCAACTGCTCAGCGAGTCTGAAGTCTTTGGAACATCAAAGATAAAACTACATAGCAACCTAAACTCATCTCAAATGCAGCACAGAATAAGTCAACCACTACTCTCTATCTACCCCCATTACGAATGAAGCCTATTAAACCGACATAAGTATATCTGTACTGAGTATAAAGATATTACGCTGGGCTAGGGATGTAGCTGGGTGGTAGAGTGCTTGCCTAGTATACATGAGGCCTTAAGTGAAAATCCCCAGTAGCAAACAAAAAACAAAACAAAACAAGACAAATTAACTTCAGTCTGCATTGTTCATAAAAGAAAAAAAAATGAATGGCTGACATTCAATTAGAAACTTATCTCTCAGTTGGGGACAATGTTGCACACCTTGTAGTTCCAGCTACTCGGGAGGCTGAGGCAAGTGATCAACTGGGCCCCCCTCAGAAAAAATAAAAACAAAAACAACTCACACACACACAAACCAAGAATAATGATCACCATATAGTCTGATCAAAAAGCTACAGCAATCAATAGGACAAGAAATACAAAGGGCCTATATTTTGGATTATCAAAGACTTTAAAATTTGAAAATTCTAGAGGACAAGGCGGAATGCATGTATAAACAAAAGCAGAATTTCTAGAGAGATAGAAGCTATAAAAATGAAACACATGAAAACGCAAAGAAATAAGAAAAACACAATACCACCAGAGGAAAGAATCACTGAACTTGAAGAAAGGTGTATGTAGCACTTTTTCAACACAATACAAAAAGAAGAGGAAAAAAAAGGAAAAAACAAAAACAAAACTGCAAATCAAAGAGGAAAAGTTGCAGCACAAGGCTGAGTTCGATCTTTAGCATCACAAAAAAATAAAGTAAATAAATAAAGGCACAATTAAGTTTTGCAGACAGACAAATTCTGATAAAATGCTTTTTTTTTTTTTGAGACAAGGTGTCTCTATGTAGTTCAGGCTGGCCTTGAACTCACCATGTAGCCCAGGCTGGCCTGTAACTCACAGCAATCTTCCCACCTCAGCTCCTCAAGTGCTGGGATTACAAGCATGTGATACCACGCCTAGTTTAAAATGCATTTCTACCACACCAGAAAACAGGGAGTTTTAAAGAAATTTCACAGGCAGAGGAACATGATAAAAGAATAAAATCTATATCTAAACCAAAAAAAGGACGTAAGAAGTGGTTAAAAACTTGAATAAACATGAAACAACTTACTTCTTTATTACTTTAAAAGATAATTGATCAATTAAAGCCAAAGTACTAAAAATATATCACGGTGTTGATTACACATGCAAAAAGCAAATATATGTGAGGAAATGGAATGATACTGTCATATGGTTCTCACCCCAATTCCAAAGTGGTATACATATTATGATTTAAAGACAAACTGTGAAAAGTTGAAGATACACTGTAAGTCTTAGAACTGCTGAAATATACACAAAGATGTTATCTCTAACACACCTAAAAAGTGAAGACATAATGGAATTAAAACTTTCTCAATCCAATTGATGGCAAGAAAATGGAATACATGGTGGAAACCATGTAGGAAACCAAATAGTAAAATAGTGGATTTAGACAAAGTCTCAGGAAAATTACATTGAATTTAATGGTACAAATACTACAACCAAGAGGCAGAGATTGTCATATCAGATTTTAAAAAAAATATCAAGAACCAACTATATGCTGTCTGCAATAGCCCACTTTGCATATAAAGATCAACAAGCTCAAAAGTACAAGGATGGAAAAAGATGTTAAATCCCAACCTTAGTGAAAAGAAAGATGAAGTGCACAGGCTATACTAACTAATATCAAAGAGGACTCACAAACAAGAAATATTACTAGGGATAAAAATGAACAGTACAGCCTTACCTAGCATGCATAATGCCCCATTGCTGCGACCCACACGGCTGAGCCGAACCACGCAGGGAAGTGATGAGGGATGAAAGGAGAGATTCACACAGGATAGCAGGGACCAGGTGGAGCCATCAGCCTGATGAGCAGAATGGCTACCCCTTCAAAGCGCAATCTTTATAGGCCTCAGTGCAATCTTCGCTTATAAGCTTCAGCAGGGCATAATATAAAAGGAACGTGCTGAGTCATTTGAAACAAAGGTAAACAACTTGCAAAACATAATCAGAAGGCCACGTCAGCTTGTGGTATTATCAAGAACTAGCAATACAGGGAAATGGGTACCGAATAAGCTTTTAACCCAGGCCCCTGCCAGCCAGGCCTGTTATTTTGCAAACCCAGTACAAACAAGCTTTCTTGCCTTAGGACCCTGTCCACTAAGGCTACAGGCAAGGAGCCAAGGATCATTTAATTAAAATGCGCCCTGTCTAACCAGATGAAAGTAATATGGGGAAATAGGGGTGTACACGGTGTAAGGCCGGTATTTCTATGATGGCCCACCAGTGGGCGCAAAGTTGTTGTTGGCTCCCAACATACCAAGAAAGGGAATAGCTAGGTCAAATGGAACTCTACTTTTAGTTTTTTGAGGAACCTTTACAGTCATTTCCACAATGATTGCACCAGGCTACATTCCCACCAACAGTGGAGAAGGGTTCGTTTCTCCCCACAACCTCACCTGCATTTGTTATTGCCTGATTTCTTGGTAACAGCCATTCTACTGGAGTGGGATGGAATCTCAGCATTGTTTTATTTTGCATCTCTTGAATGACCAGTGGTGCTGAACATTTTTTCCTATATTTATTAGCCATTTCTACTTTTTCTCTGAGAAGTGTCTATTAATTTCAGATGCCCATTTTTGGATTGGGTCTTTACATTTCTGGTTCTGAATGTTTTTAGTTCTTTACATATTCTAGATATTAGTCCTTCATCTGAGGAATAGCTGGCAAAATTTTTCCCCACACTGGGTTGTCTCTTCACTCTGTTGGTGGTTATGTTTTGCTGTGCAAAAGCTTTTTAATAAGATGAGATCCTAGTTGATTCTGTGATAGTTCAGGGCAATCGGAGTTTTGTTCACAAAGTCTTTGCCTACACCTATGTCTTCAAGAGTTCTACCTATTCTATCTTCCAGCAGATTTAGCATTTCTGTTTTAATATTTAGATCTCTGATCCATTTTGATTTTAATTTAGTGCATGGTGAAAGATATGGGTCTAATTGTAATCTACAGCATGTGGAAAGTCAGTTTTTCTTAGCACCATTTATTAAAGAGGCTATCTTTCTTCCAGTGAGGGTGTTTGACCCCTTTGTCAAAGATAAGGTAGCTGAGCATGTTTGGAGCTGTTTCTGCATCTTCTAATCTGTTCCACTGATCCTTGGGTCTATTTTTTTTTCAGTATCATTCTGTTTTTATCACAGTAGCTTTGTAATATAATTTCAGGTCAGGGATTATGAAGCCCTCTGCTTTGCCTTTGTTGCCCAGAACTGCTTTTGCTATTCTAAGTCTCTTCTGGTTCCAAATGAATTTTAGGATTGACGAAGTCCAACATCCATTCATCATAAAAACTCTACAGAAAATTGGAATAGATGATCTTTATCTCAATCTAATAAAAGCCATCTATGACAAACCAACAGCCAACATAATACTAAACGGACAAAAACTGAAAGCTTTCACTCTGAAATCAGGAACAAAACAAGGATGTCCACTATCGCCATTCTTATTCAGTATAGGTCTGGAAACATTAGCCAGAACAACTAGATAAGAGAAACAAAAGGAATAAGGGGAGGAAAGGAAGAAGTTAAATTATCATCATTTGCAGATGACATGATACTCTACATAGATGACCCCCAAAACTCCACCCAAAGACTTCCAGATTTAATAACAAAATTCAGGAGGATAGCTTGATACGAAATCAACACTCAAAAATCAATAGCATTCCTGTATACAAATAACAAACTGAGAGAGAAGTGAGGGAAATAACACCTTTCACAAGAGCATCCAAAAATAGGAAATACCTACACATCAATCTAAAGAAGGAAGCAAAAGACCTTTACACTGAAAACTGCAGTACTCTAAAAAAGGAGATTGAAGAAGATATCAGAAAAGGGAAAGATAGCTCTTGTTCTTGGGTAGGTACTAAAGTAGTGAAAATGGCAATACTTCCAAAATTGTTATACAGATTTAATGCAATCCCAATCAAAATACTAACAGCACACCTCACAGAATTAGGGAGAACAATCCTAAACTTCATTTAGAACAAGAAGAGACCCAGAATAGCAGTATTTTTTAAGTACTATATAAACTTAAACTGTATAGACCTCACCAGTTTATGACTTAGTTCATAAGGACAACAATACACATAACATATTCATGTTACAGTAAGTACTTTTAACAGAGATGTGTAAAGACTTTTAAGGGAATATAAAATCAATTATGTTTTCATTTACCCTTCATGTATTTATTGAAGTGTTTACTGAGCACTATTTATGTATTCATTTTTCTAAATAAGAAAGAAGTAAAATATAAAAATATATGTTGGGGACTATTCTAAGCACTTCACATGTATTAACTCGTTTTAACAATCACATGAAGTAGGAACTATTATCATCCCCACTGCCCTTGCCCAAATTCATACAGTATGTAACTAAGAACCCAAATTCATTCTGCCTCTAGAACCACTCTCTAACTGACACCCTAAATAGCACATTCCCAAAACCTCCTAATCTGTAATCCAGGCTAACTGGTCATTTGACATACTCTGACAGTATCTTACATTTCCCTCCATCACAGCTTTTCTAATCGTCTGATTACCAAATTGATGTGTGAACTTTTTGAGGTCAGGAATCACATATCCAGTGTATTTTCAGCACTTATTATAGTAATCTGACAGAGGGTAAAGTCTCACTTCAACAAATGTGTGCTAAATAAATATTAAGTAACAGGAAAAGAATCTATGAAAACTACAAATATGGTTAGCCTATACCCAGAGGTTACAGGGTAGGTGGAAAATATATGAACGGTATTAACCCAATAGGCGGAACACAGAGGAGGTGTGTGATGGAACAACTGGATGAACCCCGGACATCAAAGGCCTGGCTAAGTTTCTGTGGCTGGCAACGATCCTTGAGTAGTCAAGCATTACAGCCCAGAAAAGGGAATGCTGTTCATAACTCCATGGGGAAAAGACAACCAGAAAGAAGCTCCCTCCCAAAATTTCTCTCGTGTGGTTTCTTCCTTGGCTAGATTTAACTTTGCATCCTTTCCCTGTAACAAAACTGTAATCCTAAGCATCATGTAATAAAACTGTAATCCTAAGCAGTGTAATAAAACTGTAATCCTAAGCATCATGCTTCCTGAGTTCTGTGAGTCATTCTAGTGAACTAGCAAACTTGGGGAAAGCAATAGGGACCCTAGAATTTGTAGCCAGTGAGGCAAAAGTGAGCATGTCACAGGGACCCTTAACTCGAGAGCGGGGCATGAAGCGAGGTGCCTTGTGGCTTGACTCAGTTGGCCTCAAGCCATTTAATTTCCATGACATACACATCTAGCTTAATTGTTCCTGAGTATTCTTAACCACCTAAAAACAAGACAAGCTGTCATTTTAAAAAAAAATATATTAATGGATTAGGGATACAATCTCAAGGCATCAGGTCAATGAGAAGCACAATTTAACTTCATTTTATCCAAGTGGAACCAAATCCATCTAAAGAATACTGTACATTTACCGATAAACTAATTAATTGTGAGTGTTGTAACAGTTTTTAAAAGGTTTGTAATTATGCTGGAGAAATCAGATCAACACAAGAAAGTATAATTTTGTATAGTACATACTAAGAATAATCTTAAGAAATTTAGTTGATCTCTTCTAAAATCAGTAATGAATATCATTTTGAAAATTTAATCATTATTTCTTTTCTACACAAAACTACATGCAGACCTCCAAAACTATTTATGCAACCACACATTTTCTTTCTCAGGTTCATAATAAATAGAAAAATAGACTTCAGTTAAAAATTTTTTTCTGATAGATAAAATTGTATCCCCATCACAGTTTCAATAAAGATAACATCAGTATTCTTTTAATGCAATATAATCTTCAACCTACTTTATTTTAATTATTTATTCATAATTAAATAGACATGACAAATTACTAGAAGATTCTAATTCTCAAATACACTGTTATTACAGCACCTGTGAGAACTAGAACTAATCATTTATATCAAGAATAGTATTCTTAATAACCATTAGTGTCCTCCAAAATTATACAAAATTTTTATTTTTTTAAATTTTTATATTTTTAACAAGATAAAGAGAATAATATAAATCATCATTTCTCTAAAATGACCTCTCAGGACCTCAAATGAAATTCAGAAAAGAGAAGGAGACTGAGAGGAAGCATTTCAAGTAGGAATATCTAACAGATACATTAACTCCTCGAGGAAGTTCATACATTAAAAAGACATAAGAAGAAAGAGTAAAATGCAGGAAGTTTTGAAAGGGATATGGAAAGAGCTCAGGTAGCTAATAAATGTATTTCACATCACCATCGGTGTTCTCCTTACAATTTTCCAAAAGTCCCAGTAAAAAGTCCCAATCCTCTGGTATCATACCCACCGTGCACTTTACCCTCAACCCAAATTTCTATCACATGAGCCACAGTGATCCTTTCATGCGTGCCATCATCCTGCCAGCATCCAAGTGGACAATTCACACAGCATCGTCATGTCCAAGTTTGTAAACCTTTTTCAACTCTACCATTATTCTCTTCTACTCTGCTTCAATGACCCCTTATTAAAAACTGCTAAACCCTTCATGATTTCAAATTACTCCATATCAAATATATTTTCCAGTAGATCACTCTTTCACATTTATCTCCAACCCAACAATAAAAGAGACATTTCTATCTACCTGCTACACCTGCAAATCCTTATTTTGCCTTCCAAAAATTATTTCACCTACTAGGACTTAAAAGAAACGGCTTGTGTTCATCCTCATACCCTACACAAATGCCTTTATGTCTAGGAATGGGACTGCATGGTGTGGTGTAGGGGGCAGGGTTAGTGATTTGGAAAATGAGGATGAAGATTTTATGTCCTGAAAAGCCACATAAATAATACAATCTGAATGCTGAACTCATTATTTAAAACAGAAAAACCTACAGATTCTCACCAATTATTCAGTGAGAAAGGCTAATTTTTAACACACTATAATATTGATGATGATGATAATGGTGATGATGATGATGAAGACGTCTCTGAAGCTAGTGGAGCCACACTTGTAAATAAAGAAAACAAAACTAAAGAAAGTTAGGTAGTTACCCAGACCTCCAGACTCAGGTAATATGACAGAAAGAATTAAAAAGCAACCAGGGGCTGGGGGTTAGCTCTGTGGCAGAAAGTTCTGTGGCTTAGCATACACAAAGCCTTGGGTTTGTTCCCCAGCACCAGCAAAACCAGAACAAAATGATAACAAAATCAGAAATGTTCTTGCTAAGGTCAGGAACAAGGCAGGGATATCCATTCTTGGCACTTTTTTCCAACACGATACTGGAAGTCCTAGGTAGTACAATGAGACAAGAAAAAATAAAATGAAACAATATCAGTGTATCATCAAAATTATTTAATGTACTAAAACAAGAAAAAAAAGATCATTTATATTAGCATTCCCCAAAAAGGAAATACACAGGGCTATAAATGTTTGAGAGTTTCTAGGATTTTGGAATATTTTCACAGACTTTACCAGTTGAGCATTTCTAATCTGAAATCAGAAATACTCTGAAATTTGAAACATTTTGAGCACCATGTTCACACTCAAAAAGTTTTGGAGAATTTCAGATTTTTCAGTTAGGGATGCTCAATCGGTACTTAGGTATACTATAACAAACAATGTACAAAACTCTAAAGAAAGAAATCAGAAAAGACGTAAGTAAGTAGAGAGATATCCCATGTTCATGGACAAGAAGACAATACTGTCAAGATGCCAGTTCTTCCCAACCTGATCTATAGATACGACACAATCAAAATCAAAACTCCTAGCAAGTTATTGTGTGGATACAGACAAACTAACTCCAAAATTTGTATGGATAGTGAAAAGATCCAAAATAACACATTATACTGAAGGAGAACAGAGGCACACACTGACACTGCTAGACTCAAAACTTACTACACAGCTATTTTAATAAAGACTGTGTAGTACTGGAAAAAGAATAGAAAAATAGACCAAGAGAACAGAACAAAGGCTAGAAATAACCCACATAATATAATCAATGATTTCTGACAAAAGAGCAATGGCAATAAAATGAAGAAAAGATATTCTTTTCAACAAATAGTGCTGTAAGGAGGGAGGAGGGGTGAAGGGAGGGAGGGGAATGGGAAAAAAACAAGCAACAAGATATATCATGTACAGGTACAAATCCCCTATGATGAATGTTATCACTATGTACATCTAAAATGTACCATTAAAATAAAATTTAAAAAAACAAAAACAAATAGTGCTGGAACAATTAGAAGTGCACATGCAAAAAGAATGAAGTCTGAAGCTGCAAACATATGATTCATGCACATTTCGGTATGCCTATTATATATCCATTAAAAGTTTGTTTTTAGGAAAAAACTGTGTAAGTCAGGTGTGGTGGCACATGCAATATAATCCTAGCACTCTGGAAGGGCAAAGCAGGGTACCAAGTTTGAGGTCAGACTGGACGACTCACTGAGACCCTATCTCAAAATAAGAAATTAAAAGGGGGCATGCTGAGGCCATAGTTCGGAGCAAAGGCCATGGGTTCGATCTGCAATAATGAAAAGAGGGGGGCCACCTATAAAAAAGAAGAATAAATTCAATTTTAGAAAGCATGCTTCATATTCTCAAATATCTGAAAAACATTAAAATAAACAGAACAGAATTAACTGTAGTAAAAAAAACAAATGCATAAAACACAGGGCATTTTTTAAAGTTTTCCTATATATAAAAAAGGAACAAAGAAAAGAAAAGTACAAAATATTAGATACATAGACAAAGAGAAAAACACATTAAAAGACAAAGTTTTAAACAAAAATAACTATTAGGGCAAAGCTGTATTCTAAGAGAAAAAAGTTATTACTTCTAAGCAAAATATGACTAAGCAAACCTCAACAGAAGCAAAACAAAATAACATTTGTTATTTTGATTTTTTTCTGATTTTTTGGAGACAGGGTCTCAGAATGGAGTTAAGGTTGGACTTGAACTCACAATGTAGCCCAGGCTGTCCTCAAACTCCAGGCAATCTTCCTGCCTTAGCCTCCAGAGTGAATGCTGGGATTACAGGTATGCACCACCACTCCCAGCAAAAATTAACACTTTTAAACATGCCTAAGCAAAATTCAAGGGAAAAAAGCATCAACTTATTTTGATAATGAAATTCATAAGGAAATGAACAATAAATGTTTATGAGCTAAAAATCTATATATATTAGAAAAAAACAAAATGTAATAGCACTGAAAGATCTTAACATTCCTCTCTTAGTCTATGAGAAAAACGGAATTGTTTAGATGTTCATAGAATGTTTATAAAAACTAATGATATATTAGGCCAAAAACACAAAAACGTAATTCCAAACCAGATGAGGTGGCACATGCCTATAATCCGTGTACTTGGTGGGAGGAGGGGGTGACACAAGAGGCTCACCATGAATCCAAGATCAGCCTGAGCTATATAGCAAGAGCCTGTCTCAAAAGAAACAAAAAATTCCAAATATTCTCTATTATACAAAAATGATGGAAATCTCCCAAGTTATTTTACATAATAAATACAGAAACAACAACAAAATTATTATCTCCTGTCAACTACAGACCAATCTCTATCATCCATTCAGAGTTCTAGGCTCCAGAGACACAAAATCAAATGTTCGATCATATTTATCACATAAAGTATGAAAATGGATAGATACTGATTACAAATGTTTAAACTACACATTTATAATATAATTCAGTATCTGACAAATGTGTCAATGCAATCCAGTGGGGAAAAGAAAAGTCTACAAAAAATTGTGCTGAAATAATTAGTTACCCACACACGGAGATATGTGTGGTAGCATGGGCAACGAACTTCAAATCCTACCCCACACGATAAATACAAAATTACTTTGAGATAACCCATATGAACAAATAAATAACAGATGAAAAATCAGATATTACACTGATACCACTGGAATTCAAAGAAACACTGAGGAATATTTGGGAAAACTACATGCTAACAAACTAGAAAATCTGGAAGAAATGAACAAATTTCTGAACGCATATGACATCTCAAAATTGCAAAGAGACTATAAGAAACCTAAATAAACCAATAAGAAATAATGAGATTGAATCAGTAATAACAAGGCTACTAAGAAAGAAAACACCAACATTGAATAGGTTCACCTCTGAATTTTACTCAGAATTAATACCAATGCTCCTCAAAATAAATGCATAAAATTGAAAAAAGTCTTTTTTAATTCATTCAGCCAGTCTGTGACTTTTAATTAAAGAATTAAAACTCATTCAATGAAACCCTGCTACCAAATTCTGACAAAGACACAACAACAAAAAAAAACTACAGACCAATTTCCCTAATGAGTACAGATGCAAAAATTCACAACAGAATTCTTGGAAATTGAATTCAATGACACACTAGAAGAGAATATACCATGCCCAAGTTCATTTCATTACAGGTGTACAAAGATGGCTCAACATATGCAAACAAATAAATGTAATACAGCACACGAATAGAATCAAGGGTAAGAAAAACTACATGATCATCTTAATACATTAAGAAAAAGTACTTGATAAAATTCAACATCTCTTCTGGATAACAGTGCTCAATAAATAAGGTACAGAAGGATCATACCCCAATTAAAGGCTGTGTGTAGCAAACTTACAGCCAATAGCATACTGAATAGGGAAAAACTGAAAGCATTTCCTTAAAGATCAGGAATTAGACAAGAATGTCCACTTTTGCTGCTCTTAATCAATATAGTATTAGAAATTTTAGTAACAGCAATTAGGCGAGAGAAAGAAAAGGCATAGAAAAAAGGAAGAAGTAAAATTATACTGCACCAAAAGATAGAACTGATAAATTAAGTAGCAGAATACAAAAACCAACATACAAAAATCAGTAACTTTTTTATATACCATAATGAACTAAAAAAGAAGTGAGGAATGTAATCCCACTCACAACAGCCACAAAATATAAAAAAAAAAACACCCTACAAATAAACCTAACAAATGATATGAAAAATCTCCACAGTAAACACCAAAGAAAGAAACTGAAGAAAATACTAAAAGGTCCAGACTTCCCATGTTCAAAGATTACTAAAATAACCATATTACTCAAATGCAACTGCCATTAAAATAAAAAAGTCATTCTTCACTGAACTCAAAGAAACAATCCTAAAATTCATATGAAAGCACAGAGACTCAGAATAGCCAAAGTAATCTTGAACAAAATAAGAAAAGCTGGAAGCAACACACTATTTGGTTTCAAGACATAATACAAAAGAGCACGGTACTGGTATAAAAACAGGTCAGTGGGACAGAACACAAATCCCAGAAATAAACGTATACATGTTCAGCCAACTGACTCTCAACAAAGGTGCAAAAAATATACATCAGAAAAAGGACAGCCTCTTCAAAACATGGTGCTAGGAAAACTGGATATGCAAACACAGGAGACTAAAACTTGACCCTTCTCTCTGACCCTGTACAAAAATTCAACTCAAAAAGGATCAGAGAACTCAATGTAAAACTGAGTCTATCAGAGAAAAACATAGAGGAAACAAACACTCAAAGAGATATTGGCACAGGTAACAATTTTCTGAATAGGACTCCAAAAGCATACAAAATAAAAACATGAAATGACAAACAAGATTACATGAAATTAGGAAGTATTACACAACACAGGAAACAATACAAGGAAGAGACAATTTACAGAATGGGAGAAAATCTTTGCCAACTACTCATCTGAGAGAAGAGTAATGTCCAAAACATACAAAGAACTCAAAAAACGTAACATGCTGAACCTCTTTACCTATTAGGGAAATGCAAATCAGGTAGGCTAGAAGTATTATTTAGCAGCAGGAAAGTAATATTCATTAAAAATTAGTAGCAGGAAAGTGAGAATAAAGGAGGAGATAAACATGTAAGTAGTGTATGTATTACTAAGTACAGATTTAATAGGTAATATCTAAAAACAACTAAAGGTATCATAAATGATATGGTTAGGAGGCTGACCACTAGAAAAAAAACATACTATTCCAAATAACAAACAAAAAAATAATAAAAACACAGTGAAGCCACAATAAGGAATGAAGTACTGATCATATAACATAATGAAGCTTCTAAACACTAGCTGTGTGAATTCCTCAAAGAACTAACATCAAGTATATACAAAGAACTCAAAAAAATTAGAACCCCCCATATTTAAAGAGCCAATAAAAAAATGGATATCTAAAATGAATTTTCTCAAATGAAAAAGTTCAAACTGCCAACCCAGAAAAAGATGTTCTTTATCAGCCATTCAAGAAATGCAAATTAAAACACTAATATTCCACTGAACTCCAGAAAAAATAGCTATCATCAAGAAATCAACCTGGGGAGGTTGATTTCAAACAAATAACAAATGCTGGGGAGGCTTGGCGGTGTGGAGGAGAGACACACCCTTTTTCATTGTTGATGGGAGTGTAAACTGACAGGACTACTATGAAAATAAGTATGAAGGTTTCTCAAAAAACTAAAAATGGAAATTCCAGTTGACCTAGCCAATCCTCTTCTAGGTATCTTCCTGAAAGAGTTAAAAGAACACACCACACTGATGTGTACCTATCCATGTTTATAGAAGCACAATTCACAAGAGCTAGATCTTGGAAGCAGCCTATATGTCTATCAACAGACGAATGGATAAAGAAAGTGTGGTATTTATACACAAGGGAACACTACACTGCCACAAGAAATAAACTCAAGTCATGTAGGAAAATGGATGTGCCTTGATACCATAATGTTAAGTGAAGTAAATCAGACACACAAGCTTAAGTACTGCATGGTTTCTCTTATATTAGAAACCCAACACATAAAGTACAAAATAAAAGACAGACAATAGAAAAAAAGAGAGAGAAAAAAGTTATTATAATTCAGCATCAACGATGTATCTAAAAGTACCTTGAGATTTAGTATAAAATTGTCTTATGTGGTTTATAGGGTTTTGGGCCAGTTAGTCTGGCTATTATTCCGTAGTTATGATAATTAACTTGATAGGATTTATAAAACAAATAAGTCTAGTGCTGACCAAAAAAAATGTATTCTAAGGGAGTGGAAAGGGGGGAGAATTGCGATGTGTTATATACATATACTAATTCCCACAAAGAACATAATCATTATGTACTGCAAACATGTACCAACAAAAAAAATTTTCAAACACTAGCTATGTGGAAAAAAAAAAAGTCAGTCACAAAGTCAGATTATTTTTATATGAAGTGTCCAGGACAGGCAAATCTCAAAAGGACAGAAAGTAGATGAATGGCTCTCTATTGGGCTGGGAAGTCTGGACAATGGGAATGGTTTGCAAATGGACATAGGTTTCTTCTGGAGAGGTTAAAAATGACCTAAAATTGCCTGTGGTGATGGCTTCACAGAAATCCAATGAATAAATATGTATGAATTTGTTGTCACCAAAAAACATAGTGTGAATATTCGTGAGCGAAAAACTCTACGCAGTATTATAATTATACAGACTAGTGCTAAGATCTTTTATTTTACCTCTTAGTCCATGATAAATCAAATGATCCAAAAGTAAACAGATAAAAAAGACTAAAAGCAAAAAACATAATCAGTAAGGTGGATCTGACTGATGTATCTCAAAATCTTTACCCTAAAATTTTTAATGCCATCTTCTTAAATGTCTAATAAACAGAACAAAAAACAATTACAGCATATAAAGTTCAAAAAGCAGAAGAAGAACAGACAATAATCTCTCATCTCAGTACAATAAAACTGAAGTTTTAAATTAATAACAAATTCAGGAAATGAAAAGGCTCTTCCACTAGAAAATTTTAAACTATTTAACAAGCTTGGGAAAGATGAATAAACTAAAACTGCAGTATTCTTAAAAGCATGACAAAGAAACTACTAGATGCTACACCCTAGGATAAAAGTAGGTTTAGCAGGAAAGAAAAATTAAATTGCTACCATTATTAAGAGAAAACCAAAGAAACATAAAAATTCAACTATGAAATCACATGACAGGGAAGGAATCACAAAAACAGGAGAAATGTAAATTCTTATAGTAAATTACCTTCTTCGACTCTATACAAATAATTTAAAACATGAATGAAATATATATTTTATTAAGAAATCATAGTAAAACAGACTCCAGAAGAGAAAGTCTAACACCTATAAGTTTTTATAGAAGTGGAAAGACTGTTAACCCAAACCCAAAACACATGCACCCAAATAATTTCATGAGACAATTCTTCAAAACCTACAAATAAATAATGTAATTTTGGGCTGGGGATTTAGCTCAGTGATTAGAGTGCTTGCCTTGCAAGCACAAGGGCCTGAGTTCCATCCCCGGCACCACAAAAAAATAAAAAAATAAATAAATTAATTAAAAAAAATGTAATTTCAATTCATACACTAAAACTGCTCAAGAACTTAGAGGGAAAACAACACCTCAGGTCTCTTTCTAAAGCAAGTACTGTACAACAGCGTTGCAAAAGTCTCAAAGCATTCTAGAACAGCAAAATCAACCTGGGCAGTACATTTTTAAAAACAGTATACTAAGATTAATTACAGTTTATCCTATAAGGCAAGAATGAGTCAACATCATGAAATATTTATGTAATGTTTAAGATAGACCTAAACAGAAGAAAAATATGATAGCACTGATAGTCATCATATCTATCATATGAATAAAACAATAGTATTCTATCTAAAGAATTTTTTTTTTTAATGACAAAGTTAAACACCCAGTCTTCAAAGAAACACTAGAAGTATTCTGACTCGAATCAGGAACAAGGCAAGGGTGGGAGCACACACCTATAATCCCAGCATTTAGAAAGCTGAGGCAGGAAGATCAAAAATTGGAGGCCAGCCTACACAACGAGTATATTAATTAAAATAATGAAATAAAGAGCATTCAAATTGGAAAGGAAAAAGTGCCCTCTGCCCGCATAAATTGTAATGGTCTATAAAAACTGCTGAGAGAAATTTAAAAAGACATCTATGAAAAGAACTATATACAAGGCTGATGAACTGGAAAATTCAGCTTTGTTAGGAAGTCAGTTCTCTCAAATTCATGGACATATTCAGTGCATTCCAATCAAAATCATAGCATGATCTTGTAGAAATTGACAGCTGATTCTAAAATTCATATGAAAATAGAAAACCTTCAAATAACTCAAACAATTTTGAAAAAGAACAAAGCTGGAAAGTAAATAACTAACCTAATTTCAAGATTTATTATAAATAAAAGCAACTAAGTGGTAATCGAGTAAAGACAAACACATATATCAAGGAAAAAAAGCAGATAGTTTACAGACAGCACCAAACATACATGAATATTTAATTCTTTATAAAGATACAAACTGGATTCAATGAAAAAGGACAGTTTCTTCATTAATTGAAGCTGTGGCCACTGGGTATTCATATGCAAATTTTTAAAAATCCTAGCAATAAACTAAAAACAACTGAAATAACTATGAGATAGTTTAAATTATCAAAATTATGCAACTGTAAAAATAAAGAATGAGGCCAGGCATGGTGGCACATATCTGTAATCCCAGCACTAGGGAGGCTGAGACAGGAGGATTACAGCGAATTCATGGACAACCTAGGCTACATAGTGAGTTCAGGACCAGCCTACATAGTGAGACCCAGCCTCAAACAATCAAAAATAAAGAACAATGGCAATATCTAAACTGGGCCAAAAGGACTCAAGAAAAATGTCTAGCATGCCTGAGGTCCTGGCTTCAATATTCAGTATCATAAGAGGAAAAAAAAAAGTCTTTGGAAAAAAACAATGTACAGAATAGAATGTAATGAATCAGTGCTTGACTGGGGGTGGTAGTAGTAAAAATATTAATAAATATATTTTGCTTGTTTATACATAAAGGAATTATGAATAGATAACAACAACTAACAGCAATGGTTATTTTTCTAAAATAATGAAAAATGGATGAAGAATGCTACCCATATTTAATCTACCTAAATACTTCTTTTTTAGTTGGCCTTCAAACTGGAAATGTAAATAGAATTATAATTTGAAAACTCGCTACTTCCGATGACTATATTGAATTTTTATTCCAACTATATATTATAGTCAATACCAAACAACTCATTATCCCATCTCTGATATATCAAATTACACAAAATGAAGATGTTGTTAATGAAGCTATATTAATAAAGTCAAGCAAAGATTTATAGATGCAGTTTTTTTTTATTTTAAACCAAGAACATGTATTGGTACATTTTACATATAATGGTTACATTCATCACATTTATTTTGTACCTGTACATGATGCATCTTGGTTCTCCCCCTTCTTCCCCACCCCTCCCCTCTGTTCCCTCCCTCCCTCCCTATTTACAGCAGGTTTATTCATAATTTTCCATATTTTCCCTTTCCCTTTTCTGTCCTTTGTTGCCTTTCTGCTTTCCCCCTTCTTTCTTTCTAGTACTAGAAAGATGCACAGATATTTTTAAAAATAAAAGATACACAGAACTGAAATTCTATTACTTTCTACACAAAGTTTGCATGTTCCATTGTTACAATTTTTTTAAACCACACAAAAACTACTGTTCTTCAAAGAAATGATACATACTCCCATCGAATGCTTTATGATTCTTCATATCACTGTTTTGTCACTCCCATTAGCAAAGATAGAAACAAGAATCTACAGCACTAACATGTAAACTATAAATACTGTCTTATACTGTTGTTGCTAAGAATGCTGCAATTCTGCTGCAAAAATGTGTCTTTCTTTTGTATTCTATGATCAAAAACATTTCAGTAAGAGTAACTAAAGACAAAAAACAATAGTAATAACTGAAAGACATGAAATACTTATATTTAAAATTCCAAAAATTAGAATTGCTTTACCAAAAGAAATCCTGTGAATTAAAAAGGAGTTGTATAAAGAAAAAAATGTAAGAACACATTGTATCTTCCTAGTGAAAAACCACACGAAAAATTGTTCTACATAACTATATCAGTCCTAAAGAATAGTTCTGATGTAACACACAGGCAAATACAGTCCTCCCTCAGTATCCTAGGGGAATCAGTTCCATGATCATCCCACTCCTCGCCCACCACCTCCGCAAGCCATCCCCTGAGTAGATAACTACAATCAGCAATGCTCAAATTTCTTATGTAAAATGGCACAGTACGTGCACATAGCCTATATACATCCTCTCATATATTTTAAATCATCTTTGGATGACTGAAAATGCCTAATGTAGATGCTATGTAAATAGCTGTTACACTACATTGTTTAGATGATGACAAGAAAAAAAATGTTCAGTACAGACACGTTTTTCTTCAAATATTTTCTATGTACCATTGGATACAGAGCCTGCAGATATGGAGAACCAACTGTACTTCTAAACAGCACTGATTTTGATTAATGGCATTATACTATCTAAGACACTTTTTCTTAACTGCTGAACTTTAAATTATGACAGTAGAGGCTATCAAATTAGTTTATTAAAAAATGAATGCAAACTGAATGAAGTAATTTGGCTTCTGCTCAACTTTTATACTGTATTTAAAATACAAATGTTAAAAGTATCTTTATCCTACTATTAGGCAAGGCACAGCTGTACCTATTCTCACTGGCCTGTAATATCCCTACACCAAAACAGACAAGAAAGATATTCAGTAATTAGGGAGAAGATCATGGCAGCAGAGGTCAAGCAACAGTCTCCTGCCAAATAAGTGTTATACAAAGTACCTATAAAAGAAGAATGCCAACTTTGTATCTATTAAAGATGAAAAAGAGATGCAGTCAACAGTACAGTAATTACTGCTAATAATACATCCAAAAGTTAACAAATTAAAGCTAGCACACAAATCCCCACTTGCACAGGAAATATCACAAAGAATCAACAACTGGGACCTGATCTTACTAAAAAGCTTTTGCACAGCAAAAGAAACTACCAACAGAGTGAAGAGACAACCCACAGAGTGGGAAAAAAATTTTGCCACCTATTCCTCTGACAAAGGACTAACATCTCAAATATATAAAGAACTAAAAAAAATCAGACCCCCCACATTTAAAGACCCAATCCAAAAGTGGGCAGCAGAAATGAATAGACATTTCTCAGATGAAGAAGTAGAAACAGCAGATAGACATATGAAAAAATGTTCAACATCACTGGTCATTCGAGAGATGCAAATTAAAACAACCCTGAGATTCTACCTCTCTCCACAAAGAATGGCTATTATCAACGAATCAGCCAATAACAAATGCTGGAGGGGCTGTGGAGAAACAGGAACCCTTCTCCACTGTTGGTGGGAATGCAGACTGGTGCAACTGCTATGGAAATCAGTGTGGAGATTCCTCAGGGAACTAGGACTACAGATTCCATTTGACCCAGCTATTCCACTTCTTGGTATCTTCCCAAAAGAATTAAAATCATTATACCGCAGGGATATATGCATACCCATGTTTATAGCAGCACAGTTTGTAATAGCTAAGTTGTGGAAGCAGCCCAAATGCCCATCAACAGCAGAATGGATTAAGAAAATGTGGTTTTTTTAGACAATGGAGTACTACTCCGCCATAAAGAATGATAAGCTTAAGATATTCCTAGGTAAATGAATACTTCTTGAGACCATACTCTTAAGTGAAATAAATTGGACACACATGTTTAAATACTGCATAGTTTCTCTGGTGTGAGAAACTGAAGTGTAAATAAAGACTAAAATGTATTATATTGGGAAAGGGAAGAAAATGTCCAAATGGGAAAGAGAACAAGGGAGGGGGAAAGGAACAGAGGGTCAAGAGAAATAAGAAATGGAAGGAAAAAATGGAAACAAATCTTTTGTAAATAGGGAGGGAGGAGGGGGTGAGGGGAGGGGAATGGGAAAAAAAGAAGCAATAAGATATATCATGTACAGGTACAAATTCCCTATGATAAATGTTATCAATATGTACATCTAAAATGTACCACTAAAATAAAATTTAAAAAAAATTAAAGCTAGCAAATTAAATGGATTTGAGCAGAAAGTAAAACATAACAAAAATCTACATCATCTAGGGTATGAGATTATGCTAGAAGAGAGTTTAAGACATCTAGTTGAGGGACTCCATCTTTGGAGCAAGGATTGAGCTTGCAGGTCAGGCCGCTTCCAGTAGGGATTTGCGCTGGCTTGGCCCGTGCACCGGCAGGTTGAACGTCAAATAGGGTGGGGAAACACCTTGTACTGAAAGCATTGTTACCTCTCTCCCTCAGTGTCTTTTTTTTTTTTTTTCCTTTTCCTTTTCCCATTTCTCTTCTGATATAAGCCATCACTATCTGGTAAAGCCAACAATACCCACACCACTAAGGAAAATCTTAGAGACATGAACTATAGGGAGAAGTGGGTGGGCTACCAAGGATCTCCCAGATTACTGCAGTCTGACAACTGCCCGCAGACTTCATGCTGGGAGGCCAGGATCAACATAGTACCTAGCACTGACCACTGCAGGCATAGTAGGGCTAACGAGCACAGAAT
>PVJO010011748.1:0-58445 GCA_004026905.1 Hystrix cristata
TTGAGACAGGGTCTCACCATGTAGTCCAGGCTGACCTTGAACTTACTATGTACCCCAGACTGGCCTCAAATTCATGGAGATGCTCCTGCTTCAGCCTCCCAAGTGCTGGGATTGCAGACATGGGCCACCAAGCCTGACTCTCTCCTGCATACTTTCAAAATGCTAACATTAAGTTTCTAAAAACCAAATTCTATTTCCATACATAGCCTTTTAAAAATGAAATCACTTGGAAGACACTAGATTTAGTTTGATAAGTTGCTAAAATATGGAATGCTGTCCTTTTATTCTTTTTTTAAATGAATTTTATTTGTACACTTTTGACAAACATAATGATCACATTCATCATAGGGAATTTGTATCCGTTAGTAATATATTTTAATTCTCTTTTTCCCATTCTCCTCCATTCCCGTCAATCTTTCTTCTCTTCTCCATTTGCAGAACTTTGTTTTTATTGTTTTCCTTCCATTCTTTTTAAATGTTTTATCCCTATTCTCTTCCATCCCATCGCCCCTCCCTTCCTTTGTTCCCCTTCCCATTTGAACACTTTCTTCCTTTCTTCCTGCTGTCTTTTAAACAAATGCACACTTGCTATGTTTTCCTCTCAGAAGAGGATATCAAAATAATGCGTAAGATTTTTCTCTAGTTTTCTGCATCTTTTTTTATTTCTTGGAAATTACTCTAACATGTCTGAAGATGGAAAAATTTAAAAAAAAAACTGAGCTATAGAATCTCTTTTCTTCAATCTATATACACTTTACTGTTACGCTTCAAGATGTTGAGGGCTCCGTGAGAAGGGGATATGAGGCCCATGCTCTTAAGGAGCTCATATTTAACAAGATGAAACAGACATCAAAGAAGTAAACAAACACATAACCAAATTTCTCAGACTGGTGTGTGCCATGAAGACACTACAGATATCATGGTGAGGGATACTGTTGCACCAGGAGGCCACATATAGGACGAGACCAACGCAACTGGACAGCTGAAGCTCAGCGTGGGGTTCAGTGGAGGTACCTCTGAAGAGACGACCCATAAAATGGTATTAAAGAGATAGACATAGGCAGCTGGTGCATGCTAAGGCCTAAAAGTGGGATGGGTCTAGGAAGCTCCAAAGCTAAAACAAAAACAAAAACAAAAACACTATGGAAAAGTGGTGGGCAGGAGCATCAGATTGGTAAAATATGAGATCTAAGGTCCAAAGGTCTCATGGTAGACTGATCACAAGGTGTACAGCCAAGGCAAGGAGAATAACAGCATCCTACTTGCAATAATAGCCATAAAAGTCTTCAATGTAGTATGCTATGGATCTTTTCATATTTCAAAAAACAATAATTTTGGTTGAAAGGAAAATGAATTATAGAAAAGCAAAAGAAGAAACATTCTGGTTACTGGAAGATAAGGATGGCAAGATGTCTTAGTTACTCTTTTGATTATGGAACACAATTCCCAACACCCATAACTTAAAGGAAGTGAGGTTTATTTTGGTTCATGGTTTTTAGAAGTTTTCATCCATAGTCACCTGGCTCCAAGGCAGAAGAAGCTCGGTGGAAGCGGCTGCAAGGAGGATAGCTGCTCATCCCATGGCATCCAGGAAAGAAACAAGAAGGGAGGAGCTGGGGACAAGAACACACCCTTCCGGGTCAAGCTTCCAGTGACCACCTATTCTAAGTAGGTCCCATCTCCTAACAGCACATTCAACTGTGGACTCATCAGTGGATTGTCCCTTCCACACACATGAGAATTTGGGGGAGCATTTTAGATATAAACCATAACACTAATGATGACTGTGAAAAGGACAACTTGGGACTTATTTTGAAGGTAGATATGACAAAACTTTCTAAAATGTGGGATGTAAAAAATGAGGAAAAAGAAGGAAGGAGAATCAATACCCACAGTTTTGATCTAAGCAATTTGTTAGATGGTGGACTGACTCATTAGCATAGAGTCAACTAAAGGATAAAGAGAATTGTGGGACTAGGTATTAAATCTGAAGTAGTGTTTTTTGGGACATGGGGAGGAAGGTGAGGTGGAAGAGGGATGAGATCTTGGCATGTTGCCAAAAATGGTTTCAAACTCCTGGCTCAAATGATACTCCTGATCAGCCTCCCAAGTTCTGGGTCTATAGGCACAGGCACTGTGTCCCGCTGAAGCTGTGCTTTGACATGTTTAATTTAAAATATCTACTACATACCAATGGAGATGATGGGTGGGCTCAGGGGAGAGGTCAGAGTTTAAGATATAAATTTGGGAGCTGTTCACATACAGTTGGTGCTTACAGCTATGAAATCAAATGAGATCAGCACTGAGTGTGTTGGGAAGTACAGAAAGAGAGAAAGGGCAAGGAAATATTGAGGGAGAAAGGGAGACATTAGGGAGAGGGGAACCTTCCACATTTAAAGGTTGAGAGAACAAGAAAAATTCAGCAGAAAATACAATGAGGTATGGCCAATGACGTAGAAGGGAAAATGTACATTTTCCTATTCCATGCACAGAACCTTGACAGATAACGTTCTAGCAACAATAACCAAAAAGTAGTACTCGCTGGCATTTTCATATACTATATCCCTGCCACACTTTTTCACTGACCTACATCATACAGCTAGCAAGCTATCTGCAGGTAAGCCTGGATATGAACAATTATTCTCAAGATACTTTCTATAATTGTTTTGATTTGTTGATACAATCAAGCAAATTCACCTCATAAGCACGTTTTTCTGCATGGTGTCAACCACCACGCCCATCTGAGGAGAAGTGCAATACAATCATGCAGCTGATCTGCCTGTTCACCGCTGCAGTTCCTGGCCCTGCCATCTTGGTGCTCTGTAATTTTTCATTCTTATCACAGTCAAGGTCACTCTTGGTAGCAAATAATTCAAGATAAATTCTTATTACACAACTGTAACAGTCTTGCAAAAGTTCTAATTTCCATTTCTCATATTCTTCTCTTTATTTAACTGCAACAGCCAACTAAACCATGGCATGCCAACTCGTGGCACACTCTTCCTTCGGAAATCCAGATCATTACTGAAGAGCGCTTGTTTTCAATTTGGGCTACACTAATTTTAGTTCCTCCCCAGGATTCCATAAAACTAAATTTATAAATGTTCATCCTTTTTCTAATTTATTTCCAACTCAAGCAAAAATAAATTATTTTATCTAAAATACTATTTATTCCTTTTCTACATTTTTAAAAACTCTTCTACTACATTGGGAGTGCATTAAGGGCACACCTATGTGTTACTAATCTTTAATCTCTTATTTCTAGCACAGTGTCCAGTACAATGATCATATTCAAAAGATATTCAGTGAATGAGTGAATTAAAAAAATCAGGCTAGTTCAAACTGTTAATTTTTAGTCTGATAAAAGTGGTAGAGATATTGAAGGACTGTTTTATTAGTTTACATTGGATATTCAGGAGAAATTTTCCTATTGCTGACATTTAGTAAGCCCCTCAAATTTTTGTATTTCTCTTTTATTAGGGTATATAATTTTCAGTATGCTAGTATATAATAATCCATTTTGAGTGACAACCACTATTTAATTGAACTCTGATTTTTTTTTAATCCACAGGAACTAGAAATGTGATTAAAATCACTCACTACTTTCAGTGACAGATTCTGTCTTTCGCTCAATGCAACAAATACTTTAGATATTCTAAGAAAATGTACAATCCCTGTAAAAATTACGAAAGGACAATGCAAATTCTTTACTACTATTTTTATGAGTCAACTTTATAATGGCTTTATCAGTGAATTCATCATGTTTTATCAAGCAAACGCAGCTGAGATAAACATGTAGATCTTTTTCCTATAAAAATTTTAACTGAATTTAAAGGCTCCTCTCACTGTTTGATAAGTACACTAGCAATCTAAATTACGTAAAATACTCCATTTGAGGGGACAGTAGGGCGGCACATAATATGTGGAGTTAGTGGCTTTTGAATATATTGTCAAATTGCCACTGACTTTTCAACCTTTAAACAGCATGTGCATCAGTCTAATGCCTTTTAGGTAGAGAAGGACACTGTTGCACTGTAGGCCATCTAGATTCCACACTGGGCCTACAGCATTCTTTTTCTATTTTTTTCTGTAAAAGCCATACCAAATAGAATACATGGGAACTGTATACTGACTAGTCTGCTACATTAAGTTAGCCGAAAGTTTTAGGAACTCACTTTGAATACATGGATTGTGAAATATTAATTGGCAAGTTAATGTTAGTGCTAGAGTTTGAAATTGAGAAACGTTAATTTTTTACGACATATTTTAATATTGGATAGTTATATATAACTTCCTAGTGAATTCACATTATTTATTTTTAAAAGGAGAGGCAAAAAAAAAGAAAAAAATTCAAGTATTTCTCAAGGGTCTTGCTTATCAGTAACATTATGTAGAGAGATTTTAAATTTCTTCTTATATCATCTTGATATAATCAATAATTTAGCCTTACTTCCCATGGGATATATTTTTTCCATTTTACCTAATGTGTGATAACTTTTTTCACTTAATTCAAAGTAGAATTTGACTAAGAAATGTAAGTTCTAAATAACATTTTCCCTTGTTTTACAATTTGAACACATTAAAATGAAGAACTAACTCAAAGCAGCTCCTAAAAACTTTTAAAAAGTTTAATTATTACAATCTTACAAGTGAAATAATTTAATTATAATTTCATATTTACTCTGAATGCTTCTCGAATAATACATTTTGCATCCAATGTAAATCATGCAGAAGCCACTCTGATTTTTAAATATTCTTGGATAATCCATAAAAGGAATGAATAATGCAAATAAAACAAGTGAGAGTTGGCAGTATAAATTTTGTATTTCCAGAAAAAAAAAAATAAAGCAAACTCCTCTTACCTTTCATTTTTCTATTACAACAACCAGCTTTTGGTATCTCATTGTTACTGAGATCTATTTTTAAAATAAAATTTGTTCTCCATTTTAAAATAATAATAATAGTAATTTCATATTTACTGTACATGAATGTAGAAAGACTTTTAACAGATGCTCAACTACGAAAGCAATATTACCCACAAGAAGTCATTTCAAATAGTGTTCTTAAATACAAAACAGAAGGACTTAGCTAACTGACTGAATAAAAAGAGTGAATGTAAACATTTCAGTATATCTCCAGTGCTTAGTATTACCCTCATCTTTTATTTTGGGTTCTACATGTAACAAATTCGCTCTTCATATCCAATAGTTGGCTGATCATGGCATCTTCAAGCTCTTATATGGATGTAAAAAAACTTAGTATTGACATTTAACATAAACATTAACTAGAGTCCTATGTAGATAGGGAAGTTGAAATTCAATTATTGCTTGAGAAGCATCAGAGATTAGTAAGCAATAAATCTGTATTCTAGAAAAAGAGTGAAACCAATAAAACCCTTCCTGGCAGCCTCTTATGATGAGAAAAGAGAAAAATGCAACAAAAGCATGTCGACCTTGACTGGACACATTTTCTGCTCATCAGAAATTCACAGCTGTGAGCGTAATGATCCTTCTTACAGTCACATATGGTGCAACCAAGACTATCCCTCAATTATGAGTTGATCCTGTGTATGAAAAATCAAACTTTGATGAATAAGTGAGCATTAATATTTGGTTAATATTATACTTTTTCAGAAATTTTAATGCCCCATTTAATTTTCCACAGTTAATACATAGAAGATAAATGATCAAAATGCAAACTAATTTCATTGATAGAACATTCTAACATGAACTCATGAATCTTGACACCTTAAAATTTAAATCTTGCCATTTAAAAACACCATAAATTTTTCATAAAATATCTCTGGAATCCTAAAAGCAAAATAAATATTGATGAAATTCATGATATTCATTGTAATTATTTTCCTCTGTAGCATTTAAATTTAAAGCACAAACTGAAAATATGACATTTATATAACTACAGTTGTAATTGTTAATCGTGTTATCCATAGTCATCGCTTAGTAACTTTAATATCCAAAGATACCTATTTGTTAATCACTTTTGCTCATATTTTGAGTAGGAAATAATATGCCGGACTTGTATGTTTCTTAGGATGGCTGGTATGCACTGTCCAATTCCCTGAGAACTCATGCCTGGGTGGGGCTGACCTTGTCAGGCATTTCCTGGGGTCCTGTTGTCACTGTTTCCCTGATTCATCATGTGGGGAGGTGGAAGCAGATCATGGAGCTTCTATTAAAAAAAACTAGAAAAAATTTAAATATAATATATTGACTAAAGAGTTTCCAAAACATATTGAACCAAACAAGGTGTAAAAAGTTATGAATGGGGTGGAGGGTGTCAGCAAGTTTGATGCACAGGACATAATGATGGAGATTTACACATGAATGGAAAAGAAAAAGAGTCAGCATATGAAAGAAATACATGAAAAGCATCACATATTGTGAGTGTAACAAGATATCTGGGTAGAGATGAATCACTCAAATCTGCAAGAACTGAGCATGTAGTTTCTTTTGAGAACAGAACATTAGCTCAAGCATTAGAACATTTGTTAAGATTAACACCGAGTCATCACTATTTAGCACTGAGACTCAGTGAGTTGTTCACGTAGACAGGTTAGGCCTAGCTCCCGGGACAGTAGGAAGAAAGGGGCAGAAAGGGCAGTCAACTACCAAAAAGGAAATGATATATAAACACCTCAGGTAGTGTGGCGGTGTAAAGCAGCCTCTAGTAATGAGAACTATCCCCAGATGTTTGACTGGAAGTCTTATCTAAGGAAACTTGAGCTTACTGTTTGAGAGAAACCGAATCTTACTGTCTGAGGTATCAGCTTCCAGGGATCATACTCTGAAGTGATGTTAAACTAACCAAAGACCAAACTAAATCTGAGTCGATGAGTACAAAGTCAGAGGTAATGTGATCTCTCGATTGGTGACACTCTGAAGATGTGAAGTTTCAAAGTGCAGTCCGCGGTCATGATATGTGAGGTCAATCCAGATGTGCTAGACTGCCACTCTGGAGGGTGCTGCCCCTTACTCTTGCCTTATACCTCGAGTAATATATTCCCAAATGCTACAGCTGCTGTACTCATGACTTTTTTTAAATAGGTGAGAATAAGAGAACAAGAGCTTAATTCATCCAGTTTGCCCAATTATTCCCTCATTTCTTCACCAGCTACTTCTTGGGCATTGTGCTGGGTTGATACTGAGAGGGTAGAAGTGAATGAGAAGCCCTCCTCCTCAAGGACCACTGAAGAACCAGCCTAGGATATGAATTGAGAAAGGACGTGATTTTCTCAAGCTACTTCCCTTGGCATTACCGAATTTCATTATCAGTCATAACCTGGAATACTTAGTACAGAAGAACAAAATTTTACATGTTAATGAACTGAAAGTATTTAACTTCATCCTTCCTCCATTCATAAATACCTTCTGTAAATACTCATTAAGCACCAACTATGTGCTAAGAACTCATAATTGTTGAGAATAGGAAAATAAATAAAATCTACAGAATCCTCACCTCTACATTATCTATACAGAGATTATAGCAAATATTTCTATTAATAATTACTTACAAAATTTGAATGTAAACTATCAGAAAATATTAACCTCATAAATAGGATTATATAGGCATTATTTAAGTATTACTTAGTATTAATTCTAGGATTAGAACATTTAATAAAATCGAGTCAAAAATCAGGATAGTAATCAAATTTTCCAGTCACATTTCACATTAAATCTATATTGAGTATTCCTAACAGTATTGAAGAAATCAGAGATTTATAAATTTATAATGCTGAAGTGAAAAATCACTTCAAAATGGTAAAAATGACACTTATGCTGTCTTAATACTTTTGAAGGAAATTACATATTTCTGTTCTTCCCACTCTCCAAAATACATTTATTAAAAACAAACATTTAACAAAGTCCATTAGGCCCTGGGGAAGAAAGTGTAGATTTTTCTTTTGAACACTAATGTTTCTTTCAGCCTTTATAACGAGACACAGCAGAATGGCAGTGGCAGTGCAGCTTCCAGGGTCAGACTCACTAAGTATGTAATCCCAGGCAAGGTATTTACTTCCCTTTCCCTCTCTTCTTCCTCTCCGAAAGGGGAGCAAAGAAAAGAACAGGTTCATGAAGTTAATGTGAGAAATAAGCTAATACATTAAAAGGATTTAACATTGTTAAACCTCTTGATTTAAACTGAAAGGAGACTACATTAACAACACACGTCAGAATCTTCAATGAAAGAGGTTCTCAAAACATTCTGAATGGAGAATTCGGAACCTAACCCTGAAGCCTGGACATTAATCTACGTTACATATTCTCCATGTAACAGAACAGCAGACCAAGCTGCAATAGTTGGTGTGCACAATTTCTTCCTCACAGCAAAATACAACAATAAAACTCTACGTGTGCTGCCAGAATCCCCCAGCTTCATAATTACCACCACTTTTTCCATGTTGACAGTATAGATTCTGTTCTGCTGCTTGGCTGTGATTATCTGGTTTTGCACAGTGGAAAAACCTATTACCAAAGCATTCCAGCCATAACTTGTGAACTTATTCAGCAATAGCACTTTCCTGCCAACTACAAGCTGAACAATTCCTTCCTTCATTCCCCTCATGTGTCTTAGTCTCAGAGAAGGTTAACCAAACCAAAGTAGAAGTTTGGAGAACTATCTGATAAATATTTGAAGGGAGTCATTCAACTGCTTTTCAATTACCCAGAGGATTATTGTCCACTGTAGAAGGAAAACATCTAAATTCTATGCTTGGCATTTGCTGTTAAGAAATAACAAAGGATAATTTGAATTTGTTAGAAGGGAGAGTTACCAACCTGAATTCTTGACAAATGTGCATTTACATTTTTGGACTTTGCAGAACTAATCAACATCGACAATCTGTTTTAATAACTTTACCCTGAGCATTTGCTTATCTTTCCAACAAAATGCAAAAAGTTAACAGTATAAGAACAGAATGCTAAATAGATTTCTCAAGAATCATGATAGGTTTTACACAGAACTTGCCACAGTATCTTGTATCTCCTACCATTAATGGCATGCTTTGGTAAAATGTGGACATGCACAGTGTCACAGTCTGCTTATAGAAATAAAAATACATCTTTGTAATAAACCACCAGATTTATCTAGGAATCAAACATACACCCATAACCCACAAGCGACCAACATCCACCAGTTGAATCCATGTGTGTGAAAATACTTTCCTAAGGAAAGTTCTATCCAAACGGTAATCATTTTTCAACTGACTAAACTAAAATCTCCTTCAGAGAAGTGATCTCTTACTTATCTTTGTAATAGGGGCCTCTGAAAACAAAGGCAGTGTATTAGGCAAAGACACCTAACTAATGTTTAGTTCTTAGGCTAATGGCAGAAGGAAATTAGAATAGTCTGGATTTTTTAAATAAGCTATGTGCTAGTGTGTAAACAATTAAAATGAAGTTCAATCACATTTTAATGGCCATCATTTAAATGATGCGTTAACGAGTTAAAGAAAAAAGATTTATCAGGTATCCCCATATTACTATATTTTTGAAGGTGAACAAGAACCCAGGAAAGCTTACAGTATAAACAATTTTTTGAAACTGATTTTATATTTAAAGCACTTATAAAAAATAAATAAAATATGAAAAGTTTGGATTATGTTTTATTGGTAAATTACTTGATAATATCTTTGTGGTGATTGAGATATAAATTTTAGTAATGTTTATAAATAAGTACTGAAAAAATACAAACTCTGTAAAACAAAACATTTCAAGATTTAAGGAAAGAAAAAGCAAATTTATAAGCTTTCAACTTTTACTAATTTCAGCTAAAGTATGTCCAAAATGGTAATTATAATATCCAACTATAAAACCTAATATTTTGTATTTATGAAACACTAATACCAGCTTTAGATATTCTGTGATTACTAAGAAAATTGGCAATGAAATAACAAAACGTGATCCTTGTTTTGAAATTAATGCTTATCACTAGATTTTCTTAATTTTCCTCAGACTGTGCAACATAATCATAGGCAAGATAGCCGTAATCCTTGTGTAAATTATAGTAGTCAACTGCACAGTATGCTTTTAAGTATATGCTGAACTATTAACTGTATTATTTACCTGTAAGCTTCATAAAGTATGAACAGTGCTCATCTATTTTTGTTCAATAAGACTTTAAACTACAGAGAGTAGTATAGTTAGAGTAACTATTTAAATATTCCACCTCCTCGGTAAACTACAAATACCGTGTGAACTTTCAGGATTAAAATCTGTGTCTAAATTACTTTTCTCTCATTGCTGAGACAAAATACCAGACACCCAAAGTTAGGGGAAGAAAGGTTTACTTAGCTCACAGTTTGTAGAGGTTTAAATCCATAATCAGCTGAGTCTGAGGCAGGGTGGTCTGGCAGACAGGCAAAAGGCAGCAAGGTAAGCAAGGGATGCAAGCAAAGGGGCTAACCAGCTTCTTCCTGTATCTTCTATCTTATCCAGGCTGCTAGGATTAGGGCGGTACTAAACCAATCAGTGGATGAATTTAGTAATCACACACCCTTAATCCCAGCGTCACACTCTAGATCCGGCAAACTCTTACCACATGAGGCTTTGGGGGGACATCTAGACACAAACCATAACAATCTCCCTGATCCTTGTGGGCTCTATTTCAAAGGAAAAGATGCATTAATACTCATTAAAGACAATTTTAAAGAGTTCTGGAGGTAATGTTATATACATACTTCACTAATAATCTAATACAATAATTGTATTTATTAGCATTTTAGGATACAATATTTTTGAAAAGAACAAAATCAAATAATCTGTATGTTTGGGATTTTTTTTAACTCAAAGTGTATTTAAACTTAATGTTATCTGGAATCTTATGCAGTCATATTAAATATTCAGGGTTTAAGTAAAGATTGCAGTTTTATATAGAACATGTCAAGGCAGGATTTAATTTTGGACTTGTTACTCTCATTGTGCAAAAGAATTTCTTTAATTGACACTATCAAATAGAAAGACACAAATGGAGAAAACCTCTCCACCCCAAATCTATACGTTACATGGTAAGGAACTGCTTTTCGATGTGCCTGAGAAACACAATGCTTCAAAGTACTACAAAGGGCTTGTGATGGGTTCACATATGTCTGGGTTAGATTGTGCAGAACTGCCTAAAGTTGAAAGTCCATATTTACATCATGCAGGCAGAGTATAAGGACAAACCACAAAACCACAGAGATTGATGTATCACAGAGAACCGAGAATTTGGAGAGCTAAGTGCAGGGTAAAAGTGACTCTGGAACAATGGAATAGTTGAAACTGTGTCAGCTTCCCACAACTTCTGAATTTTGGTTGTTCCAGGAAGAATCCAGAGAAATGATAAAGAAAATGGAGTGAAGGTTTCTGGATAATACAAGTGACATTTGTATGTTTTACTTCTCTTTTAATTGTTTGAGTAGGGTAGGACACATAAACATATCTAATGTTCAACAAAGCACTGTTAAAATTTGTAAGTACTTTTTATACAGAAAGAGGAAATAATGATATAATTTTTTAGGCTTACTTCCACATTCACTGCTTTATTTTAATATTGAAATTTCATTATCTTTTGGGGGGAGTGATTGCTGGGGATTGAACTCAGGGCCTTGTGCTTCCTAGGCAAGTGCTCTACCACTGAGTTGAATCTCTAACCCCTGAAATTTTATTTATCAAAATCTTGGCTAAATGGGTCTTCATTCAGAGCATACCATATGTTCTACAATAATTTGGCTACTATCTCGAAACGATTTGAAAAGCAAAGATAAGTGAAACAACATGATGAAGAATATCTCTTCTGTTTTTGTTTGATTTTTTTTTAAAGAAAGCACAGTATATAAAAGGTTATAGGGCACAAGATGAGGGGAGAATGGGGAATTATTACTCAATGGTTATAGAGTTTTTTGTCTGGGGTGATAACAAATTTTGGAAGTAAGTAACAGTAATGGTCACAAACATTGTGACAATAATTAATATCACTGAATTATGCACTTAAAATGAATAAAATGGCAATTTTTGTTTATATATATCCAAATGTAGTTTTTAAAAAATAATAATTTCATAATATGCCAATGCCACTGAATTGCACAAATAGATTAATTATACAGTATGTGAATTACACCTGTATACATTTTTGGAAACAAAAAGAATATCTCTTCTTACGGAAAAAAATTGGGGGAAGTTATAAACTTCTTAGGATGAATAGTCAGCTCTTTTTTGAATACAAAAAGTTTTAATAATGAATTTTCTTCATGGAATATTGAACTTTGCAGTAGAAACATTCTTTTGCACACCTTTCTGATCCTGGAAGAAGTACGACAGGAATGAAGTGATGGACATTAACTGTTCAAAAGGAGGTTCTTGCCCCCTTCCGGGAAAGACAGCTACGGGCTCTATCTTTGGACCCAGGCTTGAGCCAGCAAGTCGGGACACTCCCAGGTGGCCGATCCACACTGGCTCGGCCTATTCACTGGTAGGTTGAAACTCAAATAAGCTTGGAAACATCTTAGAGATAGAGCACTGTTGCCTCTTTCCCTCATTAGTGTTTTTTGTTTTGTTTTGTTTTGCTTTTTTAAGTTCTCTTCTGATCCAAGCTATCACTATCTGGTAAATCCAACAATACCCACACAACTAAAGAACTTTTAGAGACAGAAAGGATAAGGACATGCTAAACAAAGATCTCCCAGAGAGCTGCAGTCTGACAACTGCCCGCCGACTTCAAGCTTGGAGGTCAGGATCAACATAGTACCCAGCACTGACCACTGCAGACTTGGTAGGGCAAACAAGCACAGAATCAGGTTTTGGCCTGCGCCCCCCACAAAGCAATGGCCATCAGAGAAATCTCACCATATGTGTATGTATACATAATATATGAACATATTGGTTTTGTTTCTCCTTTTATTTTCTCTTTCTCTTAATTATCCTGTTACCTGTCTGATGCATTCTCTTGTCTACATATTCTTTCTTCTTGTTGTTGTTTTGGTTTTTACTTCTATTGACTCCTGCCTTGCTCATATCTCTCCTTCCTCAACCAAACACTCTGATTTTTCCTCTTCTTTGCATTTTCTCTCTCCCTTTCATTTTTCACATGAGTAAATATTGTCTAGATTCTACATGGTTTGACCAACTACTCTCAACTTTCACTCTTCCTAAACTATATACTCAAGTTTCCCAAAGTATAAGTAACATCCTATTTTAAATTTTACGTCTACTCGAACTTTCTTCATTACCTCTCTACCTTTTCCTACACCTCATTATCCCTGCTACAAGCAGGGTAAAAACCACTCTACCAACAGGATACCCACTATATACAAATTCCTGATTTATATTGGATTCTGCTTTTTAATGGTGTTGACCTTGCTATTATGGTTAAAGATACAAAGTTAATATTTACCACAGTTGGTCAATTTCATGAATGTAATTGATGCTATTGCTAATCTACTAGTGTAACAACTGTGTCATACAGGTTATAAGCAGTTGTACTTTCTCATATGCTAATACTATAATTATCTGAGGTAGTAATCATTAACATAATCCAGGGTTTTGAGACAACAACAAAAGCCAAGAATCATATATACCTAGAAGACACTGAATGAACAGAATTATCTTTAGAAAGCATTGATATTTGTCTTCAAGTAACCTCCCATAATCAAAACATAAAAATCAGTACTGAAACTAAAACGGGAGAAATACATATGGATACAAAGAAAATGACGAGACCCAGATGCAAAATACAACCCCAGTTCCCCAGCTCACCCAGAACAAATCCAGAGAACAAAGAAATAGAGGAAATTGGAAAACACTCAACCAAACTTTCAGAAATGATAGCATCAGAAGTTAAAAAACAGATGGATGAGATTATAGAGAACATCAGATTAGAAATAATTGGCCAAGTTAAGGAAGAGACGACGATAATAATGAAAGACCTGCTTAGTGAATTTAAAGTAGACACAGATAAAAAAAAAAAAAAAACAGAGTAGCTTAGAAAAACAATGGAAAACTTGACCACTCAATTTAGGAAAGAAATGGAACCCATGAAACAGATCCAAACAGATGTCCAGGAAATCAAAAACTGCCTTGAAAGTGTAAGCAGTACATTAAGTGAAGGCGAAGGCAGAATCTCAGAACTAGAAGGCAGGACTGCACTTCATGACCATGAAAAGGAAAACTTACAAATAACTAGAAACTCTGAGAAATCAATACAACAACTGCAAGATGATGCAAAGAACAATATAAGACTGATTGGAGTGAAGGAAAAGGAGACAGTGCAAAGGATCTAAAGATTATTCACAGACATAATGACATAAAACTTCCCAGCATGAGAAGAGAACTTGACATACAGATAAGTGAGGCATATAGAACCCCAATTACCCACAACCAAAATAAATCTACACCAAGACATATCATAATCAAGATTCCAGAAATTCAACACAACAGAATATTGAAAATTGTTAGAGGACAAAAAAACAAATCACCTATCAAGGTAAACGCACCAGAATCACAGCAGACTTCTCAACACAAACCCTTAAATCAAGGACAGCCTGGAGCAAAATATTTCAAGCCTTAAAAGAAAATAATCTCCAACCTAGATTGATGTACCCAGCTAAACTATCTTTCAAATTGAACAATGAAATAAGATAGTTCCATGACAAAGAACAAGTGAAGAAGTTCATGACCTCCAAACCACCTCTACAGAATATTTTAAAAGATATCCCAGAAAAGGAAAAAGGGAACTATAATTACAAGGACACAAATAATAATCCACTAGGCAAGACAAACAGTTAAACTGAGATGGAACACAGAACCAACAATGGAAAAGATCTATGATGAAGATAAGTCAATACATAACAGCTGTAACCATCCATGTAAATGGTCTCAAGTCACCAATCAAAAGAAACAGACTATCAGAATGGATCAAGAAACAAGATACATCAATATGTTGCATACAAGAGACACATCTAACTCAAAAGGAAATTCATAGACTAAAAATCAAAAGATGGAAATAATATTTCATGCAATAGGAACCCAGAAAAAAGCAGGGGGAGCTATCCTAATCTCAAACAAAGTGAACTTCAAACCAAAACAGATCAAGAGGGTCACTACATACTTCTCAAGGGAAAAACTCCAAGAGAAAGAAATAACAATCATTAATATTTATGCACCAAGTATCGGTGCACCTAACTACATAAAACAAATATTAAGGAACATGAAAGATCAAATAAATACTAATACAATTGTAATGGGGGACTTCAATACCCCACTGTCACAAATAGATCAACTAGACAAAAACTTAACAAAGAAATATCAGAACTGAATCAAAACTGCGAAAAAATGGACTTAGCAGATGTATACAGAGTGTTCCACCCCACAACAACAGAATACACATTCTTCTCAGCTGCACATGGGATGTTCTTCAAAACAGACCACATACTATCTCATACAGCATGTTTAAGTAAAGGCAAGGGAATTGAAATTATACCATGCATACTATCAGACCATGGCACAATAACACTGGAATTTAATGGTAACAGAAAACAAAAATACGACATAAACACATGGAAACTAAATACTATCCTTCTGAACAACAGCTGGGTCACAGAAGAAATTAAAGAAGAAATTAAGCAATTTATTCAGTTTAATGATAATGCCCATACAACACATCAGAACCTATGGGATACAATAAAAGCAGTACTATGACAGAAATTCATTGTATTGAACTCCCACATCAAAAAGACAGAAAAATCCTAAATAAAATATTTAATGTTGAATATCAAACATCTAGAAAAAGAAGAACAAAACAAACTCAAAGCTCATAGGAGAGAGGAAATTATTAAGATCAGAGCTGAAATTAATGCAATTGAGACTAAGAAAACAACACACAAAAAAAATCAACGAATCAAAGAGTTGGTTCTTTGAAAGAGTAAATAAAATAGACAAACCCCTCGCCACTCTTATCAAAAAAAGGAAAGAAAAGACACAAATCCATGCAATAAAAAATGAAAGGGGTGAAGTCACAACTGACCGTATGGAAATACAAAGGACTATCAGCACCTACTTCAAGAACCTCTACTCAAAGAAGATGGAAAACACTGAAGAAATGGATAGAGTCTTAGAAATATATAAACTACAAAAACTGAATCAAGAAGAGATAAATATTCTAAATAACCCAATATCAGCCATTGAAATTGAAGAGGTGATTAAAAACCTTCCAACAAAGAAAATCACAGGTCCTGATGGTTTCACGGCTGAATTCTACAAGAAATTCAGAATAATCTAATACCACTATTCCTCAAACTCTTTAATGAAATTGAAAAGGAAGTAGTACTTCCAAAACCATTCCTGGAAGCAAGTATTACCATGATACTAAAACCAGAAAAATTCTCACCAAAAAGAGAACTAGAGACCAAATTCCCTAATGAATATAGATGCAAAAATTTTCAATAAAATACTAGCAAACAGAATGCAACAGATTATCAAGAAGATTATACACTATGACCAAGTAGGATTCATCCGAGAGATGCAGGGATGGTTCAACAGATGCAAATCTATACGTGTACTACACCATATCAACAGAATCGAAGACAAAAATCACATGATCATCTCAATAGATGCAGAAAAAGCATTTGATAAAATCTAACATCCATTCATGATAAAAAAAAATCCTACAGAAATTAGGAATAGACGGTCTATATCTAAATCTGATAAACATCTCTGACAAACCAACGGCCAACATCAGACTAAATGGTCAGAAACTTGAAGCTTTCACACTAAAATCTGGAACAAGAAAATGCTGTCCACTGTCACCACTTTTATTCAATATAGTTCTAGAAACATTAGCCAGAGCAATCAGGCAAGAGAAAGAAATAAAAGAAATAAAGATCGGAAAGGAAGAAGTTAAACTACCATTATTTGCAGATGACATGATACTCTACATAGAAGACCCCAAGAATTCCACCAAAAACTTCTAGATTTAATATCTAAATTCATTTGCATAGCTGAATACAAACTCAACACCCAAAGGTCAACAGCATTCCTATATACCAATAACAAACTCACTGAGAAAGAAATAACAGAAGTTATTCCTTTCACAATTGCATCCAAAAAAATGAAATATTTAGGAATCTATCTAACAAAACAAGTAAAAGATCTTTACATTGAAAACTACAGTACTCTAAAAAAGGAAATTGAAAGGGATCTCAGACAATGGAAAGATACCCCATGTTCGTGGGTAGGAAGAACCAACATAGTGAAAATGGCCATACTTCCTTAATTACTATACAGATTTAATGCAATTCCAATCAAAATTCCAATAACATAATTCACAGAATTGGGAAAGGCAATCATGAAATTTATCTGGATCCAGAAAAGACCAAGAATAGCAAAAACAATTCTGGGCAACAGGAATAAGGCAGGGGGCATCACAGTCCCCAACTTGAAATTATATTATAACGCTTCTGTGATAAAAACAGCATGGTATTGGCTGGAGAGAGATGTGAGGACCAGTGGAACAGGCTAGAAGATGCAGAAATAATTCCAAACACACTCAAATACCTCATCTTTGACAAAGGAGCCAAACACCCTCACTGGAAGAAAGATAGCCTCTTTAATAAATGGTGTTGGAAAAATTGGCTTACCACATGCCGAAAACTAAAACTAGATACATGTCTCTCACCTTGTACTAAGCTAAAATCAAAGTGGATCAAAGATCTAAATATTAAAACAGAAACACTAAATTTCCTGGAGAATAAAATAGGAAGAACTCTCTAAGACATAGGAGTTGGAAAAAAATTTATGAACAGAACCCAGACTGCATGGGAAACAATACAAAGAATCAATGCTTGGGACCACATCCTATTAAGAGGCTTTTGCACAGCCAAAGAAATTACTAATAGAGTGGGGCGAAAAACCACACACTGGGAAAAAATTTTTGCCAGCCATCCCTCAGACAAAGGTCTAACATCTAGAATATATGAAGAAATAGAAAAAAAAAAAATCAAACCCCTCAAATTTAAAGATCCTATCCAAAAATGGGCATCTGAAATCAATAAACATTTCTCAGATGAAGAAATAAAAATAGCAAATAAAAGTATGAAAAAATGTTCAACATCATTGGTTATTCAAGAGATGCAGATCAAAACAACACTAAGATACCATCTCACTCCAGAAAGAATAGCTATTATCAAGAAATCAAGCAATAACAAGTGCTGGTGGGGCTGTGGGGAAAAAGGAACCCTCCTGCACTGTTGGTAGGAATGTAGACTGGTCCAACCACTGTGGAAATCAGTGTGGAGATTCTGCAGAAAACTACAACTAGAGGTTCCATTTGACCCAGCTATTCCTTTGCTTGGTATCTTCCCAGAAGAATTAAAATCATCATACCACAGTGATATATGCACAATCTTATTCATAGCAACACAATTTGTAATAGCTAAGTCTTGGAAACACCTAAATGCCAATCAACTAATGAATGGCTAAAGAAGATGTGTTTTTTCTGCACAATGGAGTACTATACCACCATAAAAAAGGATAAACTAGAGTCATTTGAATGTAAATGGATGTTCCTTGAGAACATACTCTTAAGTGAAATAAATCAGACACTTATCAGTACACATCGAATTGTTTCTCTGATACGAGAAATCGTAAGTGTAAATAAGGACAAAGGGGTAGAATAGATATTATGTAAAAAAAAAAGAGGTAGTATTCAAAAGAGAGGAGAACTAGATAGGGAAAAGAGGGATAAAGAATGCAGGTTAAAAGAAAAGTAAGATGAAAGGGGAAAAAAATGGAAAAATGTAAATAAACTTGTTGCAAATAAGGAAGAGTGAGTCAATGGAAGGGAGGGGAGGGGAAGAGGGGGGAAAACCAAGATACATCATGTACAGGTACAAAATAACCATGTTGATTATGATCATTACGTATACAATGTACCAATACATGTTCTTGGCAAGGCCCTGAGTTTGTTCCCTGGCACCCCCCCAAAAAAAAAACTATCTTCATAAAGGCATCATATAAAAACATATTGATTGATCTATTATATGTCAAAGCAGAACAGAAACAAATTACCTGGTCCCACATGCAGGATTCTGCAATTTGACTGAATCAAACATCACTTCAATCAAGAGTATTTACTGTAAGGAACCACTGGGCAGAGGGTTAGTACTACTTCTCCGAGAGTTTTTCTGCATTTCATTCTCCAGACCTAAATGCATTTTTTCATAGTAATAAGTAGACTATTTTCTTTCTGAAATTTATGTCCGAGAGACAGTATTTTGGAAGCAGCATGCAGACATCAACCAAGTTAAGTTTGTTACCAAAATTTATGGGAGGGTGGTATGATACTTCATCATTATGCATAATAAAAGTATAATGCTGAAAATGTCTTGGTTATACTAGTTTGTCTTTTCAGATGATTTTATGATGAAAGTGATAGAAGTCCTAACTACCACACAAAAATTCAAACTATGGTATTGAACAAAAAACAGACTATGACAGAAATTCTAGGCTTTTAGTCCTATACTTAGCAAATGAGTATATATGCCACTGTAGGAAAGCTGTATTTGATATTGTTACTAACTTTTTGTTAATCTAGTGAGAAAGAAACATTCTTGTAGGTAAATGTTTTCTGGAAATCAGGCCTTAGACACAGAACAAAATACTAGCTAAAAGGTTTAATAAGAACATCAAATTAATCACGAATCATAGATATGCCTTTGACTAGGGGAAGATGACAGAACTACTGTCACCTATACACATAGAGGAGAACTACTCTCGGTCTTCAGGTATCTTCTTGGCAAGCACATTTGGAACCCAGTTCCCTCGGCCAGCGGGTCTAAGGCTCCTTGCTCTCAGCCCAGCATCTCAGAATAAGCCTCTGGGAAGTGGCACTAAAGTTTGTATCGAGTTAGACATTTCTGTGTCTTGAGATTTTATGGGTATTACACAGGGAATGAGAAAATATTAACAGACTCTGATAACTGGAAAGTACACGCAGAATAGTTTAGTTAAAAAAAAAAAAAAAAAACAGTGGCATTTGCAGAGTGTGAAAGTAGAAACCAAAAAGAAACACTCAGAAATTAGGCAGGTTCCAGGTTAATTGGAGCACGCTTTTTTTTTTTAAACACAGGAAATACATTTCAGAGTTTCTGCAGATCAAATATTAAAAAGCCTCCAAATTAGGCTAAGGAATTTAATTTTATCTTTTATTAAAATAAAATGTTACTAATCTAGTCTTTATAATCCTATAAAGTCAGTTTTATTATTATCCATATTTTACTATTTTACATTAGATAAACTTGAAGCAGACAGGTTAAGTAATTTACAGTCATATTGCTAGGAAACAGCAGACGGAGATTCTAAGCCAGAAGTTTACTGAGATTCATCACTCTAAAAATAACATTGCTAAAGTTGGGTTGTATTATGATTAACTATGGCTCCCATGTTAGATAGAAAAAGCTGGAGATACTGACTGTGCTATTATTTCAAAAATGAAATAAGAGCAAGACAAGGTCTCAATCTCATGTGGAGAGTTTCTGTCAGAAACCAGTTTGTACATTCAATAATAAATTGCTTCAAACCACAATAAAAAGATTAAAGTATATGCTGTAGTTACCAAATATTACTTTAGAAGTTATTTAATATTAGAGTTGAAAAAAGATAGAACTAATTGTTTTCCTCTTAGTACATTGATAGCCTCTTGAAACAACAGGTTTTTTTAAAAAGTCAAGATATCAAGCCTATTATTCCTTAAAACTGTTGTGTACATTACATTTAAGACTAAGATAATTTTGTGTAAATCAATCAAAATGCAATTTTTATACTCTATCTCTCTAGAGAGTACATTCCAACACAACGGGGATCCCAGGAATCAAGGTGATATATTTACAAGTATCTGATACACATATATTCTTTTTTTTTTTTTTTTTTTTTTTTTTTTTTTTTTTTTGGTGGTGCCGGGGATTGAACTCAGGCCCTTGTGCTTGCAAGGCAAGCACTCTAATCACTGAGCTAAATCCCCAGCCCTGATACACATATATTCTAACACACTAATATGAAGTGCTGAGTAATATAACTGAAAGTAAGCATTATAGGAAATAAAAGTTATACTACGCAGGGGAAAGAGGTAAAGAGGATGAGGTGAAAGGAGAGAAATTTTCAAGTTTAACCAAACAGAACTCTAGCCTTTACCAAATCAACAAAATTTTCTTACATATTGTGAAGTGTTGCATACAGCTTTTCCACTGACTGAAATTTTAAATAGTAGAAAGGTATGCCCATTGAAAATACGTGTGCATCAAGCACAGAGAGGGAAATGACACATCTGTCTTGTCCCGATGTAGTATTTCAGGTTACTGAATTTTTAAAGTTGCAAAAATTAAGCCTTTCTTCTCCTATGGGGAAAGGGCAAATACTTTGCTCTTATCTGACAGAGTACATTTGAAAGACTAAAGACACCTATGGAGCCAACCTAGGGAGGCAGGAAGGCCAGGTGCTTGGCTTCAAAGGAGAGTTTTAGCCTCTCTCTGCCCTAAAGATGGAAAGGAAACAGAGTCTGAGGCCCAGCTGCTGCTCCATTGTTCCACGTATCTCACAGGATCACTGGAAGAATTCTTCAGATAATAGAGGAAAGTACTTTCTAGAGCAGCTTCTACATGGATGACACAGAAGACAACTACTTTAGAAGCTAATTCTTTGATCTTAAACATGCAGTTTGAAGGTGGAGGTCAGAATGATTATTTTTGGTTTGGAGAATTACTAAATGTTTGACCATGGCCCATTCACAACTCACCCAAAATACACTTTACTCCATTATGACATGCAGATAACCTATTCCGTGTTTATGTAAAAAGCATTGTTTGAACATTAAATTGGGTTTTGCATGTGAAATAAAAGGCAATATAAATGTAGTATAACAAATTTCAAATAGCATTCATTAAATGCTTTTTAAAATTCAAGAAAAAGGGACAGGAAAAGATTTTAGCAATTAACTTTTCAGTCTGTTAATCAACTGTGATGTACTTTCACTCTCGTAGACCAATTTATTACCTGGTATTTAACTAGAATTATACTTCTACATGACCCTTAAGAGTCTTTCTTTCTCTGAAATTTTATAATTTTTGAGGTCCTCTTATAGAAACTGCTTATCTGCATTCTGAATCAGAACTCAGAAACATGAAGGCATTTCAGTAACTCTCTTCAATATTAAACTCTTCCTTTATGCCCTGGATGTTACAGTATCCCCCCTTTCTCTGTGAGAGATACATTGCAAGTCTCTCACTAGACTCATGGTACTATAGATAGTATTGAACCTTACAATTTAATGCCACTGTAGAAAACTGGTGTGTGCAGAATTTAAGGGTGGCTTCCACTCAAAAAAAAAAAAAAAATCACTGTTAAAGTGTCCAGCAACTTCCAGAGATGCTCTTGTGTAAGGCAGAGCTTGGCTTCTGCAATTAACTCTCCTAAATCTCATATTTACAAGCAACTGTAATGGCATTCTTGACACAGTTATTTTATTTGCAGGTTTGTTTCTAGTCATGTTCTACAAAGCAAGTTCTCAGTTTCTCAGTACAAATATTCACCAAGACAAAGGAGAAAAAATAGTCTCCCCTTGTAATTTGGCTTAACCCCTGGCATGTTTAATAAAATATCTCCAGGAGATGAATGTGACTCATTGCTTCCTACCTGGTCTGCCAGGCTGTGTTAATTTTTAGAACTCTCAGGTGGAATGGCAGATTGTGTTCTCTCTCTCTCTCTCTCTCTCTCTCTCTCTCTCTCTCTCTCTCTCTCACACACACACACACACACACACACACACACACACACACACACACATATCCATTCTTCTATATTCTGCCGAAAGTACTACAATTAAATGTTAGGTCTGTTGCTATTGTCCCTCTTAAACGTAGGTGGACCTTTGTAACTGTCTCTACCAACAGAACGCAGAGGCAGTGATGCTGCACAACTTGTGATGATAGAATATAAAAGGCAAATGACTTCATCCTGGCTCACCCTCTAACTTGAGCCACTTGCTTTTGTAACTCAGGCACCATGCTGTAAGAAAACCCAGGCTACACGAATGCCCCATTTGGGCATTCTGACCAACAGCACAACAGGCCTCTGCCATCAGACATGTGAGGGCGTGACGCAATAGAAAATTCCAGCCCCTGACATTTGAGTTTTTCAAAAACCATGAGCAATAATAGATGAGCATTGTTATTTATCCGGATTGAACTCTGGGCCTTCACAATGAACTGCATCTGTAGTTCCTTTTTTTAAATTTTTATTTATTTATTTTGTTTTTGAGACAGAGTCTCACTGAGTTGCTGAACTTCCAAAGTTAGGCATGAACTCATGATCCTCCTGGCACAGCCTTCCAGAACGCTGGAATTAAAAGTATATGCTACTATCCTGACAACTGTCAGTTTTTAAATTACTAAGTTTCGGACAATTTGTTAACCAATATACATCTGGAAGGCTGATAGACTTTGGAATATCAATTTATAACTAGACCTAAGGCTGTCTGAAACCTCCCATCCTCCCTGGGAGATTTTTTTAATGACAGAAAATAACCACTCTGAATTTCACATTCCCATCACTAATATTAACATTAAGGAAGAAATAAGAAAATCATTCAGAGCACACTATTGCAAATTCTTAACTGGTGATAAAAGCCTCCACATTGTTTTGGGAGCCCTTCAAAATATTTTCATACCTATGTTTTCAACCATATTTCTCTGACAGAATTTGAAGAACATAGTTTTTGTTACCATTATCACTGTTATTTTGTTTTGTTTCAGTTCTTAAAATTTATTTCCTTTTTCTACATGAAAGTGGAGGGCTGGTAGAAAATATGTAGTACTTTAAACCCCACAACCTTCTACTCCCTATTGTCTCACAATGAAGATTAGACCTAATTATTTGAATTTAAGCTTACATAATTTCTCAGTTCCACGAAATGTGTTTGACTGAGGAAAACATTCCTTTGAAACAGTTTTTTTTTTTTTTTTTTCTTTTGTGCTGGGGATCGAACTTGAGTCCTTGTGTTTGCAAGGCAAGCACTTTAACCACTGAGCTAAATCCCCAGCCTGAAACAGTTTTTATTCATTGAGTTTTCACTCTTAGAAATCCATCCTTACTACCCTACAAAAGCCATCCTTAACCTGCCCTTAAACTCTTCACTCCTCAGTCCTGCACCAGCAAACATATCCACAGCCACTCCGCAAAGTTTTCATGAGACATGCCAGCTGGAATATCACTTCAATCTGCTAAACAAAATACTCCTATAGCCAACACAAGTTAAACTGCTTTAGGTTACTGTAAGCTTTCCGTATATGTTTCATCTTTCCCACTTACAAAGTGAGGATGATAACTAGCTCCTAAGGTTTATGAGAGAATTAAAGAAAAGCGTATGTACTCACTAAGTTGTGACATTTCCACCATAACTATTATATTTACACCTTGTTTTTACAATTGTATCTGATCTCTTTCTCAGCGAGTTGTTTACCTCACCTTATCATTTTGTTCAGTCAATTGCTTAATACTCATATCGATTATATGCAGCTAGGGAAGTTCAGGACATTAAACTAGCAAATTATTTATTTGAAGGTAAAAGAGGAAGATATTCAAGTTCAAGGGATGACTACAATTTAAAACAAAACCACCAAACAAGGAACAATAATCCTCTTCCAAGATTCCACGTAGAATTTATTAATTCTAATGAAATACTTAGAAATTCAGGAAGTGAAATTATAATGGTATAACCAGAACAAGAAGCAAGTTTACAAACTAGAACTTCATCTGACAGAAGTTCAGTGAATAATCTCTTTTCCTTGACAGCCGAAGCCCTTTCTGTCCATTTTAAATGGAGACATTAATATTAAAGGATCCGGGCATGGGGGCACATGCCTATAGTCCCAGCACTCAGGAGTCTGAGGCAGGAGGACTGCCTTGAGCTCAAGGCCAGCCTGAACTATATAGCAAGACCTTGTCAAAAAAAATAAATAAATAATAATAATAATAATAATAATAATAATAATAATAATAATAATAAGTGAAAAAACGAAGTTTGGCATTTTCTCTGCACTCAAAAGGACAGAGGTAGATGATGATTTTGACACCCAGTTGAGGTTCAGGATTTATAACTGAGTAATATGATGGAAGCCTAAGTAATCTGAAGGTGACAAGGAATCACATAAAATAATGTAAGCTTACTTGTGAAAAAGTAAATTTTCACTTCAAAGATCTTAATCTGTATCATCATAAGGCTTACTTGGAAAAGATAAGGAAGAATTTTTAAAAAGCATGAATTACATTTGTAGAAAAGAACCTTATCAATATTCTAGAATCATAGGAAAAATAATAGAGATGCTTTATTTTAAAATACAGTGATGTACAATGTATCTCCAGGAATGTTATGCTGCGAAGAATGAAAGATTTACAATTTAATGGATGTTTTTTACATTTTAATTCATTTGTAGCAGAATTACATGAGTATATTATAATTAAAAGTGCTAGTTAGAAACAAATGTTTCAAAGTTCATACTTGTATCTTGTTCATACTTGTGTCATGTATCACAGTGAAAAAAATCTCCAAATAAGAACAAAATTATAGATCATTTGTGTAATATGTGACAGTATATAACATTAAATTATTTACTAAGAATTGTAGTGGCAGAAAATTCCTTAGGCACAATGAGGAAAAAAGACAGCAAAAGGACATATATAATAGAACGATAAGATCACAAATAGATAAATGAAAAGTGTAGTAAGTAGGGGAAAATATTTAAAATGGTTCCTTAGGTTTCACGTTTATAGCTGACATTTTTCTTTTCACATTTTTTGTTATTTTTCCAAATGTTTTTAATGGAAGGTATACCTTTTATATTGAAGTATTTTAAAATTAATTATCATTTTTTACTTCCTCTCTCTTCTTTTCTCTTCATTCCATTTCTTTTCTTCAGTTATGTTAGCATAATAATTAAGAGTTTGATTCCAAAAGAAATGGGTTTAGATCACAAATTGGTAAATTTATAGGTTCTCAAATATATAAAAATAAGCATAACAATGTCCATCTATGATTACTGGGAAAATTAAATTAGTTACTAGAAAGAAAGCTCTTAGAATTATGCTGCACCCACAGTATTCACTCAGTAAATGAGATCTGCTACTTTCTATTCTCTTGACTGTCATACAAATCATTTGTGTTCTTTTTTACCTTCTTTCAGAGTTCAGTATTATTAACAGAGGCAGAAAGCACTCAAACATTACCTAACCAAAGCAAATGTTTATGTGTCCTTTCTTGTCACATTCACTTGTGCAAAAAGATCTGTGAAGGTTTTAGGCACAGTATTCATAAACTGATGTTTCCCCAAAATACCAGGAAGATTTCCATGTTTCAGAAAAGGAGAAATCTATGAAACTAAAAGTTACTTAAGAGAATACTGGTATTATTTCTTTGGTACTATTTTATTTCCTCAGAACTGAACTAACATATCTGCCAAACTGGTTAAAGTCTGAGTATGATGGGGACCCAAGGTCATTCTCTAACTGCAATGAAACAGTCTGTTCCTAGTTTCTTTCCTTTTTCCCCCCAGAGTTCACAGCCTTTGCTAACTGAGACTTCACATGCTAGTGAGTTCTCAATATGAACCCTGCAATACTTTAAACAAGGACATTTGAGATGGAAATACAAAAACTTTCCTGTTTGAATTCCTTTGTTGAACTTCCAAGACACATTCTTGAATTACATTTTGCTTTTTGTCTGTATACACAGTTACGTATAGTTATACGTGAATATACTCATGTGAACTCACAAGAATATATAATTATTCACCTAATTTGAACTGTCATTTCTTGGAATTCACTCATACTTAAAAAAAAAACTCTCAACATAGAAAAATCATTTTTTTAATAAAATGGTGTTTGTGTTTACTGAGAGTTCTCCAGAGAAACAAAATCATTAAGATTACACACACACACACACACACACACACACACACGCACACACACACACATATATGTATGTATGTATATATGTTGTTGGTAGTTCTATTTTGTTCTTTTTTTTTTTTTTAATTTTGTTCTTTTTTGAATTTAAACTTACTGAATATGTATGCCTCCCATATTAGGATAGGCAATATGCTTTACTCAGTCTACCAATTCATACTTTAAATCTCATACACAAAAAAATAAAAGTTTCTGAACAGTAAAGGAAACAATTAACAGAGTGGAGAGACAACCCACAAAATAGGAAAAATGTTTGCAATGTGTACATCTGAAAAGGGGTTGGTATCCAGAACACAAAGTGACCCCAAAACTCAATAGTAAAAAAAAAAAAAAAGATTAAAAATGGGTTTTATATCTAAATAAACATTCTCAAAAGAACATAAAAACGGTTAACAAGTACACAATAAAATGCTCAACATCACCAATCATTAGGGAAATGTAAATGAAAACCCTAATAGGATATCACCTCACCCCAGTAAGAATGACTAATATAAAAATGACTAAAGCTATTGGCAAGATTGAAAAAAGGAAATTGTACACTGCTGGTAGGACTGTGAATTAGTACACTCATTCTAGAAAACCGTACAGAAGTTCTTCAAAGAATTAAAAATAGAACTACTGCAAGATCCAATGATCCCATTACTGGATGTATATCCAAAGGAAATGAAGTGTGATGTTGAGGAGACATCTGCACTCCCATGTGCATTGCAGCACCATTCACAACAGCCCAGAAATGGAAACAATCTGAATGCCTGTCAACCGACAAATCCATAAATAAAATGTGATACGTATACAAAATGGAATACTGGTCAGCCATAAAGCATGAACTTCTGTCATTTGAGCTATCACAGATGGAATTAGAAATCATTATATTAACTAAAAAAAAAAAAAAAAAACCGCAGAAAGACAAGTACTTCATGACCTCATAGAAGTTGAGAGTAGCATAGTAAATACCGCTGGCTAACAGGGATGGGGAGGTCTGAGGCAAAGCTGGCCAATGGGGATGCAATTGCAGTTAAACAGAAGCTAGACGTTCTAATGTGTTATTTCACAGAAAGGTGGCTATAGATAAACAATAATGTGTTGTACATTTCAAAAAGCTAGAAATAAGGATTTGGAACATTCTCATCACAGAGAAATGATAAGTGTTTGAGAAGAAAAAAAAATTTATCCTGATTTAAACATCATACAATGTACATATGCATTGAACATTGTACAGTATCTTACTAATATCTGTAAATTTTATGTTTTATGTATTGGGTAAAAATAACAAAATAAAATATCTCAAAATTTGGTTTTTTTAATACCTCAAAATTTGATTCTTTTTTTCTTTATAAAATAAGAGGATGGGAAGAAAGAAAAAAACATAATGGATAAAAATATCAGATAATAGATAAAAATATCTTCTCTGCCTGGAATGAAGAGCCATATGCAGAAATTACCATATTCAAGTCTCAGAATAAAGAAGTCCTTTTTCCAGTAATTTGAAGAATATTATGTGAAGAATACACATTCAACCTTTGGCACTCAGGAAATTAGAAGAAAATCATAACCTACCTATTTGTCCTAATTTCAGTCAATCATTGCTTTTGTGAGCACGGTTTATTTGAAATCAGGTCCCTTCTGGGAAACCTGGAATGAAGTGAAATGAGTATCATGCAATGATTTTGCTTTCATGGCAACAAAATGGAAAGGGAATACAGGTGATTATCTACAAAGAAGCAGCACTCTAAGATACATGAGACAGCAAAAACAGGAAAAACAAGGCAGTTTGCTAAAACATGTGAAAAATTCTGCTCAGCATTGGCCCACTTCATAAGATTTCTAGACTACTGCAGATAGAATAATACCCACACCACAAAGTGTTTCTCTACGATCAAAAAGCTGTTATGTAGACTTGCTCCGAGTCCATCATTTGAGCTATACTAAATTACTACTTTTGGAATTCAAGAATTTCTGCTTGAAAGCATTAATTCTTACCCCAGTATAGTGCTTTATACTCCACTTTCCTCATGCAGAATAGAAACCATATTGGCCTACTAAATCTATTAACTATTAAACTATTAAAAACAAAGCTATAGCATTTTCACATAAAAATATTATTTTTAAAATATAACTTATCTCAACATTACCAGTTTTCAATGAGAACCATTCCCATGAAAGTTTTCAGAAAGGAGAGAGATGCTTATTTACTCAGTAGCAGGGAAAAGCTGTACCTTCTAGTTAGTCTGTCTCTTTTGTCTTACAAGGCTAGAATTTGCAAAGTAGAGGAGAAAAACTAAAACACTTGTTTTAAATTCATTTCTTTCATGAGTTCTTTTAATTTAGGTTGAATATGACCATTTGCTTACGACGGGCAAATGTATTCCACTAGCAAATGTGGTGTAGAACAATGTAACGTCTTCAAGTACACGCAACAAAGGATTGAAGTTTATTTTAGACTTTGCTCTAAAGAATGCTAAGATGATAACAGCTTTGGGGGAACTTAGGATAAGCTAGATCTTGAATGTAGACCGTTTCGAGATTGCCTATATCAAATCATGTATCATGTTTCACCTATGATCTTGATCGCTATATTGTTTTTAAATTCAAACAGTCTCTCTGACCTTTTCAAACAAATAATACTAAATAAACTTGTAATAGTAAGTCTTATTTGAAAAAGTCAGGAAATGGACTACATGCCTTTATACTATGGGTACACCATATTTTTGATATATGATTTTTATTAGCATCACAGAAATCAGAAAGTAGTAGAAACAGAGGCTAAATGACCTTATATTTGTCTATTTTATATTTTTCAGGGTGAAATAATGCAGATCAAAAGCAAATTCAATAAATTTATCTTTTCCAATAATATATAATGAGAGAGAACCTAAAATTTGATTGTAAAAATATTACTTTGAATGTTTCTTCCTATAAATTCATTGGTCTGTAATTTCAACATGAACTTAAACATATTTTAAAAATCAAGTACTGGTTGGTATTTCAATTGGAACTGTGTTGAATCTATATAACAGTTTTGGAAGTATGGCCATTTTAACAGTATTGAGTCTGCCTAACCAGGAGCAAGAGACATCTTTCCATTTTCTGGTATCTTCTTCAATCTCTTTTCTCAGAGTGCTATAGTTTTCTCTGTAGAAGTCTTTCACTTCTTTAGTTAGGTTAATTCCTAAGTATTTCATTTTTCTTGAAGCAACTGTGAATGACATTGTTTTCATAATTTCCTTCTCATCCTCTTCATTGTTGGCATATACAAAAGCTAATGATTTTTGCATGCTGATCTTATACCCTGCTACTTTGCTGAAGTTGGTTATTAATTCTAGGAGCTTTAGGAGCTTTTTGGTGGAGTTCTTTGGGTCTTCCATGTAGAGTATTATGTCATCTGCAAAAGTGATAATTTGAGTTCTTCCTTACCTATATGTATTCCTTTTCTTTCTTCTTCTTGCCTAATTGCTCTGGCTAAAGTTTCAAGTACTATGTTAAAGGACAGAGGTGATAGTGGGCATCCTTCTTATTTTAGAAGGAATGTTTTCAGTTTTTCCCCATTTAGTATGATTCTGGCTGTTGGTTTGTCATAGAAAGCCTTGATCATATTCAGGTATGGTCCTTCTATGCCTATTTTCTTCAGAGTTTTTATCAGAAAGGTGTGTTGGATTTTGTCGAAGGCCTTTTCTGTATCTATCAATATGATCATATGGTTTTTGACCTTGCTCCTATATATGTGGTGTATTACATTTATAGTTTTTTGTATGTTGAACCATCCTTGCACCTCTGGGATGAATACTTGATCGTGATGTATCAGCGTTTTGATAATATGCTGCATTCTATTTGCTACTATCTTGTTAGAAAACAATCCTAGAATTTATATGGAAACATAAGCCTTGAATAGCAAAAGCAATACTGAGCAGTAAGACCAAAGCAGGTGGCATAGCAATCCCAGACTTCAAGCTATATTACAAAGCAATAGTAATAAAAACGACAATGTACTGGAACAAAGATAGACACATAGATCAATGGAACAGAATCGAAGGCACAGAAACTTCTCGAGACATATTCAAATATATGATCTTTGACAAAGGATACAAAAAATACATTGGAGGAAAGACACCCTATGTAACAAATGGCATTGGGAAAACTGGTTATCAGTTTGTAGAAGAATGAAACTGGACCCATATCTCTCACCATATAATAAATTAAAATCAAAGTGGATCGAAGATCTGAACATTAAGATAGAAACATTAAACCTTCTGGAAGGCAATATAGGTAAAACACTTTAAGACACAGAAGTAGGAAAGGATGTCCTAAACAGAACCTCAGTTGCACTGGAAATAACAATAAGAATCAACAAATGGAACTACATTAGACTAAAGAGTTTCTGTACAGCAAAAGAGTCAGTTAGGAGGGTGAAGAGAAAACCCACAGAATGGGAAAAAAGCTTTCCTAGCTACACCTCAGACAGAAGACTTATATCTAAAATATACAAAGAACTCAAAAAAATTAAACTACCTAAAATCAATGACCTACTCAAAAATGCCCCGCCAGAGAAATGAACAGATACTTCACAGTGGAAGAAATACAAATGGCCAATAAACATATGAAAAAATGTTCAACATCTAAGGCTATTAGAGAAATGCAAATTAAAACAACTCTAAGATCCCACCTTACCCCAGAAAGAATGGCAATTATTAGGAAGTCAAATGATAACAAATGCTGGTGGGGCTGTGGTGAAAAAGGAAACCTCCTACACTGTTGATGGGAATCCAAACTAGTACAATCATTATGGAAACCAGTACAGAGATTTCTCAAGAGTCTGAAAGTAGAAATCCCATATGACCCAGCCATTCCCCTACTAGGTACCTTTCCTGAAGAGCTAAAGACATCATACTACAGAGATACTTGCACAACAATGTTTATAGCAGCACAATTTGTAATAGCTAAACTCTGGAAGTAACTCATATACCCATCAATGGATAGCTGGATAAACAAAATGTGGTATATATACATAATGGAATACTAGTCAGCTATAAAGAATGACAAACTAGAGTCATTTATAGGAAAATGGATGGACCTAGAAAATATAATGTTGAGTGAAATAAACCAGTCTCGCAAGCTGGAATACTGCATGGTATCCCTCATTTAGTGAGGTAAAATACAAACAAAAGAAAAGAGTAAACAATGGATACAAAAAGACGAAGTGTTAGATATAAGCTAATAGACAAATAGACAAAGGGTTCAAGGGAACAAGAAGAGGGCAAAGGAGGAGGAGAATGGGAATCCAGAGGAACAATGATATCTTAAAAATAAGAACCTAATAACCCAATCTTAAAACAGTGACACATATACTAAGTACTACAGTAACTTTATGTAGTTGTGACTTAATCCAGCATCTATGTGGTTGTTTACATTGCTCACTGTCATAAGTAAAAGACACAATGTTATTGTGGTCTGTAAGCTTGAGTAATGGTCTGCAAGTTTGTGTAATTTTGGATAAATTTTAATAAAAATCTATAAAAAGATCAAGTAGCACCTTTTACCTCTTGATATAGATCTGCTCTCAGCTTTCCTGTTTTAATTTCAAAACAATACATTAGTGAATTGAAAAGAATCACTTTGAAAACAAAGCAAGTCAGTGCTTTTCATAAACTCCTATAAACACTTATAAAGAGTAATTAATAATATGCTGCTTTTTTATAGAAAAATGAACACAAATTTTTCAACTGTAAATATGAAAGACTAAAACAAGTCACTCAATTTGCCAGTCTGTTTCCTTAAAATTAGGCAACCAGGAACCTTCAGGAATAGAACCAGGTAAAAGCATTAGAATCAGAAAGCATAAAAATATAAATCAACTAGAGGGTTAAACTAATATATTTCTAACTTCACTGTAGAAATATCTCAAAGTTATATAGTGTTTTGTAGTTCCAAAAGTACATTTACGAAGCTGAGCATGGTAGCACAGGCCTGTAATCCTTGGATAGGAAATTCAAGTCCAGCTTAGGTTACTTCCACAGTACTACAAAACAAAGGGGATCTAGGTATATTTCTGGTTGTTTCTCAAAACAAATCATAGGTAGGTAAGATGTAATGACCCTTATGCCACTAAAATGATATTGAAGCTAGGAAATGAGAGAGAGAGTTGGCATTCAAAGCTCATGGAGTCTGAATTCTGCCTGCTTTCCCAAGCTGAGTCTGCACAAAGTCATGTAACCTCATTAGGCCTCAATTTTTCATCTATAAAAGAGCAATGATAATAATTTTTACTTCAGCTTACAGGAAGCATGGTAAGAGATAATATATGAGCAACGTAGTTAGCAGAGCATCTCTTGGTTGTACTTAGAGAATTTTTATTATTACCATTATCATCACTTATTATCATTCAGTTGTGTAGCACAGCTAGGGATGGAACGCAGGCCTCCTATCGGCTGGAACTCAAGCATTTTATCCGTCACTACTAAATCAGTTCAAGAGAGGACTGCAGCATTGCAGCAATGAAATTAGCTGTTTAATTGCAAATGCCTTTAGAACCAAGACAGAAAATATTAAGAAAACGGATAATAGTGTGTACTACAGCTAGCTGAGAAACGTAAGGTCAAAGTCTTTCAAATTCAATTTATTTCTCATAGACTGAAAATCTGAACTTATTTTTCTTGCTATTTTAACAATAGTTAGAAAATACTTCCAAAGACACATTTGAATTTAAAGTGATGAAATCTCCTGGATATTTAGCAGTATGAGACACAGTCAATGAGAAATACATTTAATAGCCAGAAGCTATTCTAGTCAATATTCCTTGATTCACACAGTTAAAGTCATACACAGTACATTAGATTTAGGAATTTCCCCTAAACTGATATAAATGCTCAAGGCCCTTTTGCTGACCTCTGTTTAAAAGAAATGGGTGTTTCGTTCTGGCAGACAATAGGCATACTAGAAAGTGTATTGCTAGTACTGCATACTAGCTTTGTCCACTTGTGCTATTCATATTTTGGGACCACTATTATCAGGAAGTTTTCTTTGATATAAACAAAATAGCTTCCGTAAAAGTCCCCAATGCACTCAAGATTCCAAAATGATATTCAATTTTCAGTCCTCATCTAAGGCAGTCAGCAGTGTCTACACAATTCGATGCTTCCCTACATCTTCAAATATTGTCACTGGGTTCCTAGACATTGTTTTCCCTTTGTTCTCTATTTCATGACCTACTTTTCTTAGTTTCTTTATTAGCTCCTCTTCATTGTTATAGTTACTAAGATCTGAACTTCCTTTAGGCTCTGTAATTAGACCTTCCTTCTCATTCACTTGCTCTCCTCCATATGTGAAACTCATGCAGTCCTGTTAATTTAAAAACCATCTATAAATAGCTTTCTACTTAGACCACTCTCCTGAACACTCAACTTATATAACTGACAGCCTATTTGTATATCTACCTGGGTTATACATGCAAAGTGGAACTTCTGATTTTCTTTCCCACAACTTTTCCTAAGCCAGTAAGCACACTGTTTCTCTAATTCTTCATATAAAACAGAACATATTCGTTTCCTTTTTTCTTTCAAATGCTATAGCAAATCCATTAAACAATATGCTATTAATTAAAAACTTATTGCAAATTTAACCACTTCACATAACCTAAGCCTCTTGGACAACAACAGGTTACACATGGCTACAAACAGATTGAAAATTTTTTCACCAAGACATCAGGTTTAAACACAAAGAGACAATAAATGTTTAAGGAGATAGAAATCAAAGTACCTAATTTTGATCATTAGGCAATGTATATATGTATATACTTCCATAAGTATGCAAAATTATCACATGTCAAAAATGAAACTCAATAAAACTTTGTTAAGATGGTAATATCTATATATAACATCCTTAAGATATTCTTCTAAAATTAAACCTGAAAAGAACACAATATGATACTCTAGAATTCAAGGTACTATTTATATTATACATAGCATAAAACAGCTTTATTCTCCCCTGAAGAACCAAGTATTTTGATAGAGTTTTGTTTATTCTATATATCTTCATTTACTTCTAATAAGCATATGCCTAAAATGTAGAAAATAGAAGAAACTGTATGCAGTGGCCAAAGTGATATCCTACAGATTTAAACAAAATGAAAAGCTTTAAAATACACAGTAATTATGGAAAATGGTGTAATTTTGATGTGATTATCTAAAAGGAAAGTTAGAAATTCAAAAATAAAAAGGTGAAGGAAATAAAAAGTAGTGATGGAGTAAAAAAACCAATATAAGAGAAATATAACTTCCAACCTGTTAGATGTCAAATTCTCCGAGTTCGTGGTCTCACAACATCAAAGAATGAAGTCGAAGAAGCAAAGGAAGAAGTTAAAAGAGTTTTATTGGAAATAAGGAGAGAAGAATAGCTCCTGGATTTCCAGGAGCAGGATGGAATGGGATGGCCACCAAGGCCCTTTGCCAGGGGTAATTTATACAGCAAAGTCACAATGTGGATCAAACTGCCACCAACCTATAGAATTACAAGTATAGCCACTGAGCTAATATTGACACAATAGGGAAATGAGTCACACAGCAATGTGCATGGAAAGAATAAAGGCATTTTGGGGAAGGGATAGGTTCAGATGCTCTGGTCACCCACCTGGGCAACTGACTAACTGGACTTATTCAACCAGATGGTGCTAATTACAGAATAATTTCAAGTTACTGTTTATGCCTCAGGGAGGCATGTAGGTCTGGCCATTGCATCTTTGTCTTGAGACCTGGCCTTCTTCAGATGCACCTCCCGACACAATTCTGATGTCTTCATTTTTCATTGACTTCCTTGAGAGTTCAGTCCCTTTGGAACTGTATATAATTTTTTATCTTACTTAGCTGCCTATAACAAAATGAATGCATCAATCAAAGACAGCTATACAGTGTATAAGTAATAATAATAAACAATAAGACTAACGGTTATACCAAAATCCAGCTAATAGTAACTGAGTACATGTTTATGTAAAACCCAAAGCACTGTTTTGTTTTTATTGTCTCATTTCAATGACAAAACACCCCATGAAAAACATGCTATTTTCTTCCTATTTTAAATAAGGTGATTAATTAAGTTACTTGAGGTTCCTCAGATTTTGAATCCTGTGGTCTTACTACCTCATACTTTTATACCAATAGTAAAAGTATAAACCACCGTAGGAGAGCACAGGAGTGAGAGAAAGGATGTAAGAGAAAGAGTGAGGGTAAAACAGAGAAAGACAGAGGACGTTTTAATGAAATTTAAATTTTCCTTTGAAGCTGGGTTGGTTCTATGACTGCTCTGACAAACAACGTATGAGAGAAGTGATGTTGTACCAGTTTCTAGACCCAGGCCTGAAACAATCTGGTGACTATCACTTCAGGTCTTTTGGAATTCTTGCTCTTAGGGTCACACACTGCTGTCCTCACCAGCCGTCTGAGTGGGGTGAGGAAAGGACCGTCAGGAGAGACTGACCCTGCACAGAGGAAGAGACGTCCCCAGGAGGCTCCTGCATGTGTGCGAAGCTGCCCTGATTCTTGCAGACAAGCCACCAACTGAATACAGCAAAATGACTCAAGTTCACAGCTCATGAAAAAGAACGGTTCTGCTGAGTGTCCTTCTCACGTCCTTGCCCCACAAATGCGTGATATATAATTTTAAAATATAAGTCATCAAGTTTTATGATAATTTTTTTTCTAAAGAAATAGATAACTAAGACATCCTTTCCAACAGAAACAACCTTCTTCCTCTTGGATAACTTTAAGGCTGTCTAACTGTACTCTGATCACTTTGATTTTTACACTTCATCTTTTCATCCTTCCCTTCACAAAGAATCCATAGTAATTCCTTAAAATTTTGTCACTCCTTTGTTCAAAATCCTCCCGTAGATTCTATCTAACTGAGGTTAATAGCAAGACATTTACAAAAGCTTTGATAGCCCTAAATGATCTAAACCTCCTCTAACATTGTACCCTCTATCTTATCATTTTTCCTTTTATCCACTCCACCAGGGTCATGTGGGCTTCTCTAAAGGTCCCAAACACAAGTGGCACAATCCCACTGCCCTTAGTAGTGCATACGCCTTCACCCCTCCTTCTGCCTGGAACAGACATTCTCCCTTGTCACTCACACGGCTCATTCTTTCACTGCCATCCATTCTCTGCTCTAACGTCACCCTCCGAGATTTTGGTGACTATTATACATGGCACAATATCCTCATCCAGCACACTCTATCATTTTATTCTATTTTCCCCCAAGATTGCCATTTATACTCCTATTCATCCATTTTCTATCTCACCTCTTTTTGTAGAATTATTGTATAATCTTCTATGAACAGTATTTTAAAAACAAACTGGTTTTTAAAATTATGAAAAGGATATGATGTTTATGTTTGGGAATCTATTTTTACTCGACAATTTACAATTAAAATTAATCCATATTTTTGTTTTTGTGGTTTTATCATTCTTTTCTGGGATATTATTTTAAGAATATACAATGAAATACTTAAGCACTCTTGTCATGATTGGCATTTATACAATTTTCAGATTTGTTCTTAAGAACAATGCTAACATGAAGGTTGTTAGAATTGTCTTCTACTGTTGATATGCAAGAGTTTCTCTTGACAAAACACCTAGTATGCTATTGGCTGTCTGATATTATGATTTTTTCATTAACCTTTGCCCCACTGAAAACAATCTGAGCTTCCTCAGTTTCTACATTTGACACCTGGCCCAAAATATTTACAAAGGGAGTACAAGTGGTGGCTGCCTTCCATCATCTGTTCCCCCTTTCTTCCACCAAAAGTACAAAACTTTTCCCTTCGTAAATTTACTTCATTCTCATTTTCAGCAGTTTAGGTGGCTGTAGTAATGAAACCTACCAGCAGAAGCCATTCAATACATCCTACCCCAGCTTGTGATTCTATCATGTTTGTCAGAACCAGTGATGAGAGTCTTCAAAAATATTTCATGAGTTTCCTAAAATTAGCTAAATTTCTTCCACAAAACTTCTACTGATAGTTCTGACATTACTGTAGTATACGAGACAATGTCTAAATTCTTGTGCCAAAAACTAACAGAATCACATTTTAAAAAATTGTTTGCAGTGTATATAATCCATCATTACCAAAGAATGTGTAATTACAACCTTTATACTACCTCGTTTGCTGCAAAAATAAAACTGCTACAACATATATGTTATGCCAGAATGCACAGATAATACATCAACAAATATTGAATAGTATTTGTTATTTAGAATTGGTTGTTTTGATTAAGCAGAGGAGAATGTGAAAAAATGAGGGTGAGGAGCTGGTTTTTTATATTTTTGTATAGAACATTAAAAAGTCATCTTTGCCCAAATGACTTTATATTGTTTTCTTGAAGGAAAGATTTTCCTCATACAACTCTCACATTAACCAATGACATAAAGTTCATTACTTGCCTTGTAGGGCAGTAAATCTCCATGAACTGCACAATCTTTTTACCTAGGAAATATTTATTATTTTATTTTGTTTTGGTTTTTTTTTGAGACAGGGTCTCACTCTGCAATTCAGGCTGGTCTTGAATTCACTACATAGCCCAAGTTGGCCTTGAACCCTTGATAGTCCTCCTGTTTCAGCCTCCTGAGTGCTGGGATTATAAAAATGCACCACCACGCCCAGCATACCTAGGGAGTATTTAAAATATATGTTCTTTGGGTCTGTCTCAGGCCTATTGATCCAAGAGCTACATGTGTGGAAACTAGAGACCTGTACTTTTCATGATCCACCAAATTTGGGTCATGTGCTGTCATTTGCCTTCCTGCTATTGCTACTACTGCCTTTCCTCATCCACATGTTTTTCAGAGTCTCAAAACCTCCTAAATGATGGATGTGATGGCAGAGATGGCACTAAATACCAACACAGCCCGTGTAAACACCTGTCCAGAATGCACCAGTAGTACAATAACAACCATTAAAACTATGCAAGATCCCAGTATGTTCATTTGATTATATTAAAACTTCTACTACATCATATAAAAATGTATCTTGCAATGACAGCTTTGTCCAGCAGACATGTCACACTTGCACTGGCTTGAGTGAAAAGCAAAATACACAAGAATAAAATAGGGTCTGCATCAAGGTGATAGATCATGTCTTGCACAAGGCTGATTCTTACAAGGTAGTAAGTTGTATTAATGATATTCCACCAGGCTTGTGAACTGTCTAATTCAGGCAAGGGTTCTGAGTAAAGAAGTCAGCTGGTAAAGCACAGCGGCAGGAGGGTAAGCCGAAGGACCAAGGCAAGATCTGTTTTCACAAGAAGTCCTAAGAGCAAGGCAGGTTTTCAGAACTCAAAGCAAGCAGACTGTGGTTCAGAAAAAAGAAACTAAGCCCAAAAGCCAGAAACAGAGATTGAGAATATATTTCTCAGCTATACTGGTAGATAAGAAAGTATTATTACCTACTTCAACGCAATATGAAGATGTTGAGCTTGGGACAATGGGTTTATTCTTCTACACCAATTGATAAGATGTGGTAAGAATGAAAGTATAACACGAAGTGATCACAGATGAAACCAAGAAAAGACCAAACACAAACGAAATTTTAAAAAAGTATTTACTTTGAAATTGTATAGGAGCTCAGCACGCCTTAGGAAAAAAAAAGAAAACATGTAACCAACAGAACAATTAATAGAATTTTAAGAGAATATAGAAAAATTACATTTTTTTTCTTAACTTACCAATAATATATCAAAGATCAGAGTGAAACCTAAAATAGCATAATGCTTTCTAAGTCAGGGTAAAAGTGATTTTCTGTTTAAATTCACAGAGAATTGTTTCTAGAATATGTAGAAACTGTTAAGAGCTAGTGCTTCCCAGGAGAAGAAAAGGCCTGGACAAAGGCATGGAAGAGTCACAGTGCAAAGTGCAAGCTTTGTGAAACTTCTAAAATTTATAGCATGTTCATGTATTAACTATTTTAAAATCAATCATTTTTAAGACAAGAAAAGAGTGTTTCAATTTCTTCTTTTATATACATGGATATAATCATACTGTGAAATCTGTAATCAAAAAAAATTTCCACCAGTCAATTGCACGCTTCAGCAAAAGACACTACTAAACTGTCATGGAGCCATCACGACCTGGGCTTTTCTTTGTTGGTAGTTTTTAATTACCTCTTCAATTTCAGTGGCTGATATTGGGTTATTTAGAATATTTATCTCTTCTTGATTCAGTTTTGGTAATTCACATGTTTCTAAGAATCTGTCCATTTCTTCAGTGTTTTCCATCTTGTTTGAGTAGAGGTGCTTGAAGTAGGTGCTGATGATCCTTTGTATTTCTATAGGGTCAGTTGTGAGTTCACCCTTTCATTTTTTATTGAATAGATTTGAGTCTTTTCTTTCCTTTTTTTGATAAGATTGGCTAGGGATTTTTCTATTTTACTTAATCTTTCAAAGAAACAACTCTTTGATTTGTTGATTTGTAACAGCTAAATTTTGGAAACAACCTAAATGCCCAACAACCAATGAATGGCTAAAGAAGATGTGATTTTTTTCTACACAATAGAGTACTACTCTGCCATAATAAAGTATAAACTAGAGACATCTGTAGGTAAATGGATGCACCTTGAAAGCATACTCTTAAGTGAAATAAATCAGACACTCATGAGTACACATTGAATTGTTTCTCTGATAGGAGATACCATGAGTGTTAATAAAGACAAAGAGATATAATAGATATCATGTTTAAAAAAAAAAACCCAAAAGATAGCATTCAAACGAGAGAAGAACTACATAAGGAGAAGGGGGAAAAGAAAAGAAAGGAGAAAAGGAAAAATGTAAAAATATAAATAAACCTGCTGTAAATAGGGAAGGATGGGGGAATGGAAGGGAGGGGTGGGCAAGGGGGGGAACCAAGATACATCATGTACAGGTACAAAATAACCATGAGGAATGAGATCATTATGTATACAATGTACCAATACATGTTCTTGGTAAAAATAAAAAATAAAAAAATTAAGGGGTAAAACTATTTGAAATAAATTAAAATGTCAAAATACTGTGAAAGAAATTCATGCATGATGCAAATATAAGTTAATAATTGCACTTATCATAAGCCTGATATTCAAAACAATGAAATACAATGATATGTTATGGCATTGGCTTTTAAGAAGCTAAGTATTTTTTCTTGTAATATACTTTTGAACTAACAAAGATATTTCACAGGAAACACTTTTGCATCCCAGAAATCTTTAAGTAATGAATATCCTTTTTATGTAAGAAAAGTGATTTGTTAGCAATCTCACAACTCGTAAATGGTAGAGGAATTAGAGTCGGACTTTATTCCAAATATCTAATTTTTCCAAACATATTTTGATGAATTGGAAATAATTCATGCCAGAACCAGTCTTTTTGAAATTATTAGTTATGAATTTTTTTCCACAGTTAAGCAAGGTTAACCAGTTTAATCAGTCTGAATGGTCTGCTTTCCACATAGATCCTACACGTATCAATTCATCCAAAGAATGTGTAATTATAGAGATGTTGACTACTTTTCCCAGGTTACCTGGCCTTAATAATTTTTAAAATACATTTTTTACAGTTAACTTACATCACATATGAAGAAACCGAAAAACTCAGCTAGGATTTCAGCACAAGCATACAATAAAACAACCAGACCACCACTGTTAGCCAGATCACAGGCCACAGACATTTCAGGTCCTCCCTTTCCTTAAGATTCATGCTAAATTCCCTTTTCCCAGAATAAACCAGGATGACAAGACCCAGCAGCCACACCGTGGGGAAAGCCAAAGCAAGCAGAACAGTCCAGTGACCACAGACTCAGAAACAGCACTATTTCAAAGATAGTTACAACTTCCTCTTATAACTCTATCAAACCCGACAGCCTGTAAGTGACGGCACCATTCTGGTCTAGTTGCCAATGGTCCCTATCAGATTTTAACGCCAATAAAATGGGGTTTGTTGTTGTTGTTGTTGCTTTTTTATTCTTCACCCTTTTCTTGACATAAAACACACACATATAAATGAATTATCAGTATATTCAGAACCCAAAAACTGAAAATCCATTATGCCACTGTATTCAGTAAGACCCTTCAATTGTGAATTACTAACACAAGCCACTAAAACGTTTTTTGTTAACTTGTACTCTAGGGTGCTGTATTACAAAAATAACCAAGACAAAAAAATTACAAGACTGTCAAATCAAGTCTACATATTTTTATTCTGATATTATAATTGACTACAGAAGCTGTATTTTGTTCATATAAAGAATAAAGTTCCTTACAAAAAATGATTATGTAAGAACAACTGAAAGACACTGACATTTAGCATTGTTAGAGGAATGTAGATATGTTTTTATTTTCAAAAATGTATCACCTTTTAATTATTAGATGGATATGATTAGTCTTAAAATGAAAGATATATGTAATCATACTCAGAGTCACATGGTATTAGTCTGAGTAAGAAGTCTCTTTTGTGTCAAATCTGCTGAAAGTATCGATCATATTTATAATTCTTACAAATGTCTTTTATCTTTCCATACCTACATATTATTTATATAACAAAAGAAATTACCTTGAAGTCATTATACCAATTTATGTCCTAATAATCTTGCAAATTCTAAGTGGAGAAGATCTCTGTGCTTTATTGAAGTAGATCACTTTTAACAACAATTTCTTCGATTTCTGGTTTATTTCCTTCCTTAAGCAGCCCCCCCCCAAAAAAAACTGTGAAAATGTTTAAATAACCTTAAGATTAAAAAAGGAAAAAAAAAAACCAAATATGGTAAAATGCCTAATTTCTAATAAAGAGATGCTATAATTTGTAACAGAAACTCTAAGCTTCTAACCAATACCTATGTCTCTCCCTCCCCAAATTTGAAATGTTTTTTGATATTATCAAGTTGAAAAGGTTCCAAGTAGAATTAATTCCAAAATGATTCTTCAAAAGTATCCATGTATACAAATTCTAACTTTGAAAGACATATTATTTCAAGAGATGCTAAATAATTTCAAATTTTCAATGATACATTTATTATTTTGTCTCAAATGTGCTGAAAGTATTTATCATGTGATTAATACTTTTATTAAGTATTTAGTGGATTGAAATTTAGTGATATATTAAAATCCATATGAAGGATGCAAAGAAACCACAGGAATTATAATTGTATATAATCAAACTCTTCATTTTGCAGAGAAAATGAATACCCACAAAGCCCAGAGATTTGCCTTAATCAATGACAAACTAATCAATGACAGGATCATTATTTGAACCCATATCTCATGAAAACCAGTTCATCACATCAGTGCATATCAGCGCTACTCAGTTAATTGTACCATCACATCAGTGCATCACATCAGTGCACACTCAATTAACTGTATCAATAATGTGGTTTGAAGCAACTTGCACAGGAAGCACAGATACAATTCAATTTAATATCACAAAGCAGACTAAAATGTAAAGAGGGAGAGGAAAGTATACTCTACAGTAATATATCCATATTGATCAACATCTATATAGAAGATGCCTGCATGTATGCATCTAGATCAAGATCTACAGAGAATTCAGCTGAGTAAAGCTATATCAAAGTAGCATAAAAAGTGGGAATTTCCAGCCTTCCCAAGGAAAGGCAAAGCAAAAAGTATTTACACTTAGAAGTTCAATTTTGCCGTCTCTATTTTAACTACAGAGTATATCCACAGCAAAGTGAAAGGGCTGGCTTTAGCTGGAATCGGTTAACCCCGAGGAAATGGAATTTGGATTTTAACCACAAGTTTCACATTAAAGAAATTACTATGCTGAAGTGATGAAATTAGACCAAGAGGGTTCTCGGGCCGGCTCTGCCACTCTAATGCCACGACCTTCAGAAAGGCCCTCAGTCTACATCTGCAAACCGGGAGTGACTATTACCGCCGTTGGCCAGCCCAAGAGCACTGAAAGAGCTTATAGTAAACCTGCACGGGGCCAGGGGACCGCCGAGGACCCAAAACTGCCGCTCCGTCGGAGCCGCCTTCCTTCCTCTGCTCACCCAGAGTCCTTTGCAGCAGTCGAGACTTTTGTCTTCCTAAGAAGAGTGTGTCACACGCTGGTGAGACACAGTTGCTGGGGGGTGGGAAATAAAGACATTTTTTATGCCCTTTAAAAAAAAAAAAAAAGAAGTTCAATATTATGGTGAGTTTTTCAAATAAATAGCTATTTATACTAAAAGAAAGCAAATCAACACTTCTGAAAGGACAGATACTTCATTGTAAGAGCTAAAAAAATTTATTAGTGTTTATTAAAAATGTCCTTTATAAACAGCAGCTTTCTAGAAATTCAAAATTTTAGAAAAAGTTTAATTAAAAAATTTATATGCTGTTATGTGCTATAGCAATCTTCAATAAACACCAGGATCCTAGGTTGTATTTTAGGCTATGAAGGCAAATCTATGACATATTATTAAAGAATTTTGGAGGATCTTCTACCATAAATCCTAGAAGGAATTTCTTTCTGAGTTGAATCTGCTACCTCTTTAATAGGGACACTCAGAGAGACAATTCAGAGCTGAAAATGATTTAATGCTGCTTTTAAAAAGGACGAGGAGTAAAGGCAGGACTACCGTAGAGGAGTTTGTAAGCTGTCCCCCAAAGAGGGTCATCTGTATAAGGGTTACCGAGGGGTGAAATCCAGCCAGTCCTCCAGTTCCCAGTGTGTAGGTTGGGAGCTGGCTGATGAGCCCAGAGGAGAGGTTTTACAATACATACATCCTGAAGGGCTTTCTTCCTGTAAAATTGTACAAGAGCATACAAAGGTGCTAGCAGCACACTGAATGTGAGTGCAAAGGTGAAATTATAGGTTAAATTGGCGATCTAGCATTAGTCACCAGCCTTGATCAATGGTAGTATGTATGAGTATTGATAGGTTATCCTAGGTCCCTTCTTGAGAAATAGCTCTGGATCTATTTAATCCTTAAAACAAATTGAGTTAGTTCAAGATATGTATACTGGGAAGAACAGAAATAATCGTTTAGAGCTGAAGGAATGTGATTATAGAAATTAACATGAGTACTTTGTCTTCATTGACTCCTGCTTAGTATGTGCAAGACTGTATACCGACAAACCAAGCAGATAGGTACAGGGGGCACAGACCTATGCATATGACTAATGCTTTTATAGATTGCTTAATATATTCCATCTGGTTAGCATGCTATGAAAAGCAAAAGAATGAGATTTATGGCCTAATTCCTACTAAAAGCTCTAACTGGTAAGTCCAAAATAGGTGAGCTATTTATTCTTTTTTATAGTTCTCGGTGAACCAGGAAGTGGGCCCCCACTGGTGGCAGAGTTGATCCACACTTTAATTTGGGACCTTCTTGCTCCAGAGCTAAGAGAAATACATTGTTACTAAGTCATCCAGTTCTACATATTTCATCTTTGAGTCCAAGCAAATACAGGCCTCAAACACTTTTTTTTAAAAACGGACTTATTTTTAACCATAGTGAATCTTTTCCAAATAAATCTTATGTAACACCTCTAATATGAAAGTGCTTTCTGTAATATTAATGATTTGGAGGACAGAAATTATTTTGCCTGAAAGGATCATAAAGATATCACTTGTGAATGCTGAGTTTGCTATTAATCAATCAATAAAAAGATTTATTCAGTTATTTGTTTATTTACAAGCATTTCCTTGGAATAATGCCCACAAATATCGGTATAAATCCTCTCTGACCAGCAATATAAACCTGCATGACAGAAAGGCAGTGACCTGACCTTACCCTCCATGCTTGTACAGTTCTCCCTAAGTGGTGTATCTGCGTCACACATTCTCCTTGGTAGCATGGCAAAGTATAAGAAAGGTATTCTGCAGCTTTTTCTGCTGTATGTGGCCACCTTTCTTCTGTTCGGTTAAGCTCAGAAGAAATTATGAGGCTGTGGGAGTCTGCAAGGAGAAGCAATAAATCCGACACAGAAGACTGCCTATACACCTAGTCCTTCCTACAAACAGCGTTAAACAAACTGGATTCTGAAAAATGGATCTTAAAGTTCAATACATTTGTTCTTTTTTTCTGCATTGGGTGTCATTTGTGAATTTAGCTGGTATTCATTTTATGAATTTAACCAATTTAAGACAAATATATTGAAAGAGGACAAATAAAATAGAGGACTCACTGGACTGTGATCAGGAGGTCTTGCTGGTTAAACTCAAGCAAGGCATTTACTGAACTCCACTGTGTCATTTTCTAGGAAATTTAATATGCTATCTTATTCAGCAAGAGATTATTAAGTAATTGATCTGATAGTTTCACTGGTAATTACCAAGTAATAATGTTATTGAGGATATTTTTTAAAAAATGATTACTGATTGTGGTAGAGAGCGTCTAAAAGATTAAATCACTAATCTGAAGTGCTACAGTAATAAAAGAAAATGGAAAGTACTCCCAAAAGAAAACTAAGGACCTGACAAAACTCAGGCCTGCATGCATCATTATTCAAGACATTACCTGTTTGATAAAGTGAGCAGTAATCCAAAGAAACTCTTCTTTCTGAGTTTGAGAACAGTTCCTTCTATATAACAAAAGCATCATGAAACACTTCACAAAATTATTCACTGAAAGTTATAGTGCCAAGGAACTAGTCTCTAGTGAACAGTCCTACCCAAACATTAACCAAATGTGATGCTATTGGATTTTTAGGAAATAGATACTATATTTTGGTCACTAATTTTTTTTCATTAGACAATGATTTAATAACAGGATTATGAAGAATTTTGTTAATACTAATATATACATAACCCCATCATACTTTATATTTCATTAAAGGGAGAAAGTGATTTGCCACTTAGTATCCTGGAATATTCATGTATTGTGCCTTATGAGTGTGGAAATAGCACAGAAACTAAGGTCAGAAAACCTCAACGATATTTTTAGGTCTGTTGCCTAGATGAATATGTCTTTGATAAGCGAGTTAAAATCCTTGGACCATCTGTCGAATGAGAGAAGTAGTCTGAGGTCAGAGCTTTCTGGCCTATTCTCTGAACTGTGTGATCTTAGCAAGCTGAAAAGTTTTAGTCACAGTCAAGAAACCGGGTGGTTGCAGAGGACAAGCTCAGAACTCAGGTCTCCTCATAATTCTATTTCTTTACTATCGACATGCAGTGGATGGTTCTAAAAATCAATCAGAATTAAGTGGTAAAAACTTAAGGTACGACATGAATAGAAATAAAATAGTCACAAAGCTCTGAAAGATTTGTTTATAAAATTTTTATTACTATCAAATACCATTGCCTAAGTTTAGAAAGTTGGAGAAGAAATCTGAACATGTTTTATCTACAAGAATGTTCCAAAATCAAGAAACATGGTTTAGGTTATACAATATAAACTTCTAAATGACAAAAAAGTTTCTGAAACTATTGTTGGCTAAAAATGAACCAAAAACTGCATAATTTTTTCAGAACAAGCCAAGAATACTCCACAAACAAAAAACACATTTCTTATTTGTTATTTTACCTTAAAATCATACAAATGGCATGGATTCTGAATGGTAAAAAAGGATGAACTATTTTTCACTAAGCACCTTATAATTTCATCTGATTTCACCTATGTTACAAGTCAATACCACTGCAAAATATTATTTATATTTGATTCCATTTGAAGTTGCTCTATTTATAGGTCAAATTAATGACAAACCCAGAAAATATCAATAAATATGGCTGAAAATGTAGCTCAATGTAGAATACTTGACTAGCATGTGTGAGGCCCTGGGTTCTATTCCTAATGGAGGGGAAAAAATAATAAAGAATAAAGCTCCTAGTTCTAATTTGAAATGATATAATGAAACTGAGAAGTGTTTACTACTGAAAAAAATCTAGCCACATCAATAAAAGGTGTTATCAGTGTCTTTTTTTTTAATCAGGGTCTTTTAAAAGAAGCAAATTGAATTTTAAATCAGTATAAACTTCAAGATTCTGTAGTATTATTAAAATGGTGTAAGAACTGTGTAGCCTCCTGCTACTATGAAAATTACATGTCACTTTTATTTGGCTCTAAACATCACAGGGAACTGTGAATTGTGATTTGAGAGGCTGTTTGGGAATTATTTTTGTTTATGGCTCCAACAGAAAAAAAAAGTTTTCTTCTAATCCTAAATGATTTAAGTAAATTCATGAAGTGCTTGTACATCTTGGGCTGAGGTCTTGAAGGAAATAATCATTCATCCAATCAATGAAATTTGTTAAGTGTATAAGGTCTGATGCTCGTATAGCCAGAGAGTCTGTTCTATCAAGTCAGAGAACCCAGTAGGGTCTTCCTGCTGATGAACCAGGCAGTCCCTCCACTGTGGCTGACAACCTTCACCACGGCCTTGCGCCAGCACCAGTTTCACATCAACAGTGATTTCCTTACATGCTGACCTTATCCTACACTTGCATGAATGCACAGGACCTACCCATTGATCAAAGAAATCATTGTCAGTTTTAGAAAACACTTGGACTTAACACAATGACGTCCAATAAAGTTTAAATTTCACTTATTTCGAATATGCAGAGGAAATGAACATGCACTTATTGTGTATTGCTGGGTGCTATGTTAGGAGAACAACTTGATGAGGAGGTTTTTATATTTTTATTTATTTGTATTTTATATTTTATTTAATAGATAACAATTCTAAAAATGAAATTAAATATCTTACTGACAGTTTTATAACAAGTTAATGAAATAAGCTAGACATCAGAAGACAAATACCACATGATCCAAATTCTACGTGTAATATTAAAAAAAAAGTCAAAATGAAAGAAATAGGAGAAAGTTAGTTACCATCAGAAGAGAGGTGTGGGAATAGTGAGACATTGGTCAAAGGATGCATAAGGTCTCAAGCCCTCATCTAAAGTATAACTCTAACCAAGAATAGCAAAAACAATCCTAAGCAATAGGGGAAAGGGAGGGGGCATCACAGTTCCCGACCTGAAACTATACTATAAAGCTACAGTGATAAAAAAACAGCATGGCACTGGCAAAAAGACAGACCTGAGGATCAATAGAACAGATTGGAAGATGCAGAAACAGCTCCAAACACACTCAAATACCTCACCTTTGACAAAGGAGCCAAAAACCCTCACTGGAAGAAAGATAGCCTCTTTAACAAATGGTGCTGGAAAAATTGGCTTGCCACATGCCAAAAACTAAAATTAGAACTAAAACAAGTCTCTCACCACGTACTAAACTAAAATCAAAGTGGATCAAAGATTTAAACGTTAAAACAGAAACACTAAATCTACTGGAGAACAGAAAAGGAAGAACCCTCGAAGACATAGGGGTAGGGAAAAATATATGAACATAACCTAAACTGCACAGGAAACAACACGAAGAATTAGTGCTTGGGGCCATATGCTATCAAGAAGCTTTTGCACAGCAAAAGAAATCACCAATAGAGAGGGGTGAAAACCCAGAAACTGGGAAAAAATTTTTACTAGCTATCCATCAGACAAAGGTCTAACATCCAGAATATACAAAGAACTCAAAAAAAATTAAACCTCCCAAATTCAAAGACCCAATCCAAAAATGGGCATCTGAAATGAATAAACATTTCTCAGATGAAGAAATTAAAAAGGCAAACAAATATATGAAAAAGTGTTCAACACCACTAATCATTCGAGAGATGCAAATCAAAACAACATTAAGATTCCATCTCACTCCAGAAAGAACCGCATTTATGAAAAAAATCAACCAATAACAAATGCTGGTGGGGCTGTGGGGAAAAAGGAACCCTCCTCCATTGTTGGTGGGAATGTAGACTGGTCCAGCCACTATGGAAATCAATATGAAGAATCCTCAAACAGCTAGAACTAGAGGTTCCATTTGATCCAGCTATCCCCCTACTGGGGATCTTCCCAGAACAACTGGAATCCTCATACCACAGGGATGTATGCACAACCATGTTTATAGCAACACAATTTGTAACAGCTAAGTCTTGGAAACAGCCTAAATGCCCAACAACTAATGAATGGCTAAAGAAAATGTGGTTTTTCTACACAATGGAATACTACACTGACATAAAAAAGGATAAACTAGAGTCATTTGTATGTAAATGGATGTTCCTTGAGAACATACTATTAAGTGAAATAAATCAGATACTCCTGAGTACACATCTAATTGTTTCTCTGATGTGAGAAACCATGGTTGTAAAAAAGGACGAAGAGGTATAATAGATATAATATAAAAGGAAAATAACATTCAAAGGAGAGGAGCATTGTGGGGGAGAAGCGGGAAGGGAAAAGAGGGATAGAAAAAGGAAAAGGAATTTATGGAGAAATGTGAATGAACCTGCTGTAAATAGGGATGAAGGGAATAGAGGGGAGGGGCGGGGAAGAGCGGGGAGAACCAAGATGCATCATGTACACGTACAAAATAAATGTGATGAATGTGACCATTATATGTACATTGTACCAATACATGTTCTTGGTTAAAAAATTAAAAAAAAAAAACAAAATAAAGTATGACTCTAACTAATAATATATCATGTACTTGAAATTTGCGAAGAGTGTAGATTTGACATATTCTCATCACAACACAAAGGTAGTAAGAGTTGGGATGTAGCTCAGTAGTAGAGCACGTGCCAAAGTATTTCAGTGCTTGGTCCTGAGCAGTGAAAATAAGTAACTCCATGTGAGGTGACAGATAGCTTGATTAGTTTGATTGTGTAATAATGTCACAATGTATACATATATTGAAACATCACAGTCTACATCTACATGTACATATATATAATTGTAGTACACTTAATAAACCTGGAGGAAAAAAAAGAAACATTATTTTTTAGCCTCTGAGAGCTGCTAAAAAACAATAAATATATTGAAATTGTCTTGGCATCTGCCCAGCTGCATCCTTTCCTTACTTTGGCCACACTGCATTTTTAAAATATGTCATCAAAAAGTAAGAAAAGAACGATGATGAGGAGAGAAATAGAGCAAGAGAGAGAGTGACAGATACAGAGACAGCGGATTGGTTATAAATCTCCAGAAAAAAGGAAATACATGTATAATCATGCAAAAAGATTGACTAGGTGGAATTACAGGATCAGAGGTGGAAAGCCACGATGGCCATCTGCACACAGGAGAGCCAGAGGAGCCAGTAGCTGCCTGGCCCAAGATGATGGAACCCACAAAACAACAGAACACAGATGCAGGCCTGAGCCAGGTAGAAGGCCTGGAAGCTCACGAGAGTGTTGCCAGTGCAAGTCTGTGTCAGAAGGCTGAAGGAACTGCAGAACAAAGTCCAGAGGTAACAGCAGCAAAAGACACATCTGCTCTGGCAGACCAGACGGAGCTCTTCAAATTGGGCAAACTTGCTCCTTCCTTCCCTTTTTCACTCCATCTGTGCTACAAACCCATTGCGTGGTGCCACCCACAACTGAGGTAAGTCATCCCCTCTCAGTCTGCTGGATCTACATGCCGGTCATCTCTGAAAACACCCCGCAGACACACCCAGAAGAGTTCTTTACTGGCTGGATTGGCATTTCTTAATCCAGCAGTCACAGACAGAAACTGAGATTAATGGAGGAAAAGTGCACATTCAAAGTGTTATGCAGGTACTTAAACACCTATTAACTGATGAATCCTCTTCGTATTGCCTATATTTTCACAGAGAGAGAGAGAGATCTCCCTCTGAAGAACAGCACCAGGATTTATGTGCAAGTCTGTCTGAGAGATGACGCATTTTCACAGTCTTGTTTGCTACATGTGGTGAAGTCCACTCATGGCTCCTGTCAGTCCTTGTCAATACAACAGGCAGTGGAAATGTTCTCATCAGAGTGGAAAGGGAGTATGCCTGCTTTGTAAACCTGCATTTCATTTTCATTCACCACTAAAACCTACCTACCTTTTGTACCTATAAAATTACCTAAAACTCCTGACTTGTCTCTTGTTTCTCCATTCTTTTCCATTTTTGCTTCAAATAATACCTCTTCTCTCCAACATCAGAACTAAGGAAAGCTATTCAAATGCAACAATCAGGCCCATTAGTTCATAAAAACAGTAATATCTCGAGCATCATGTTTAGAGTTGTTAAGAAGCAGGAATAGAGAAACATGTGCTTGAAGGTGCTAGAAAAAACGATGAGCAGGCATCGGTGGGTCATCCCGTGCCGTGCCTCATGGACCTGATGACACCTCTCCGAGCAGCATTCTCTCTGCCTAGTACAGAGAGGTAGTGCTCTTGTTACTTAATTTCTACTACTTCTCAATTTTTCTCCTTGTAAAGTTTGTTCTGCTTTTCCTGACTAGGCAAATCACCTTCGATAATCCTAGCAGCATTTTGGGGAGCTGTAGTTATACATTTCTGTTAGGGATTATCTAAGTCCTCAGGATAGACTACACCCTCAGAGGGGAGGAATTTGACTTTGTACTCATCATATCACTAGGTGCCTAACAACAATCCTGTGTGTGGTAGGGGCACTACATAAGTATCCACTGAATTAATTTCCAACCTAATCACTTGCAGTTAGAGTCACAGAGTCTACATAGCCATGGAACCCAATAAAACTTACTGTCCTTGAACCTTACTTGAACTGAGATAATGTCCCACCCTATGTATTTTTGCCATGGAAAGCTTAGCTTCCTAAATTGATACCAATATATGCCTTTTTTTCATCAATACCAAGAACACAAAGGCACAGTTTAAAGAATCAATAAGTTAATACTCAGCATCTCCATAAACATGAGATTCTACAGAACCACAAAGAAATATAAATCATGGTTCCTTCTCTTAGGAAGTTGTTCTAGTCAATTTACTGAGATACCCAGAGCAATGTGAAGAAATTAAAATACGGCAGCACTAATTCCAGGGTAATAAAGGGGATGCTCACAGAGCCCCAGCACAGATAGACAAGGACTAAGAGTGGAGAGGGAGGGTGACACCAGTGTTGGGCAAGAGAGATACAGGATGTGGATTAAAGTAGAAGAGGAGGTGGCTTTAGGCTAGAGAAACCAGGAATTCAAGATATGCTGAAAGACGTGCAGGAGGCCTGAGAGCTATAGAAAATAAATATATAAAGGACACATTTCCACTTGTCAGAAGACCTACAGATTAAGAAGGGTCTTATAAACCAGGCCGAGATTTTAGTTAAAGGAGTAGACCCTAAAGAGCCACTTTCAATTCTTAACAATGGAAGGACATGTTGTAATTTATGTTTTAGGGAGATAATTCTAACAAGTTTCCTGTTTAAAAATAATTACACAAAAACGTTCAAGTTTAGGTAACTTGTCAGAATGAAGAAAATAGGTCAGTAGGATTTTCTAAAACGGAAATGCAGGTTTTTTTCAATTTCTGTTTTTATTAGTACCTGTTTCCAGTACATAACAATTACACTCTTCATGTGGAGTCGCTACATGTTCGTAACACATTTCAATTCTTTTCTCTTCCCCTTCCCCTCCTCTCCTTTGCCCCTACCTCTTGGTCTTCTTACCATTTGCAAAAGATCTATCTCCTTATTTCCTATAATCAGTTTTATTATTGTAGAAACAAGAAACAAATGAGTGTATGTGTGTGTGCATGTGCACACACGTGTGTGTGTGTGTCTGGGGCAAAAAGAGGGGCTATTGTGCTTTTAACATTATGTCTGAAACATATTCCACATTCAGGCATCTGTCCATTTAAACTCATTTCGGTGGATCAAAATCTAATTTGGGGAATCTGACCAAAAGCAAAACATGGTGGCAGTGTAGCAGTTTACTAGGCTGCCTGCTCCCTAACTTCTTGGTCCCCCCCCCGCCCCGCCCCAGCAGTGGCAGCCCAGATGCCATCAAAAAGTTACTTTACAATCAATCCAGGCAAAGATAAGCACTAGCTTATTACCAGTTCTACTGATAAAAGATAATTCCAGGACAACAAAAGAAAAAGCACAAGACTTGAGGGTCAATGACAACATCTGACCCTTAAAACTGAAGTTGCTATGTCAACAGGGAGAATACAGTTTAAAATGACTGACCTGATGTTTTTCTACATCTTAATTTTTGTTCAAAACAATCCTGATTCAACTACTGTATAGTGCATCCTTTTTCTTTAACCAGTGATGAAAAGAACTCAAAAAAGTAATTATTTCTGTTTATTACTCTTTTTAAACATTTATTAAACTGTGATTGATGGCTGGTTAAGCTTTCAGGAGAGAATTCTGAAAAAGTTGTAACAATGTAAACATTGATATACACGTGCCTGAAAAGCAATGTCTGCATGTGCTTAAGTAAGCAAAACTGAGCACCAAGGAAGCCGATCTATTTACAGTCGGTTACTCAGAAGTAGGCACAACATAGGAAACAAAGCAAATGGTCATATTAATCACATATAGTCTATTTATGTATTTCAAAGTCATACATTTTTTGGTTTTCTTTTTTAAAATCAAGGTTCTCAATTTGAAACAATATCCTCTGCTTTCCTCAGTAATTCTTTTGAATGCACATTATCACTGTTGGCAAACAGAAGCTGAAAAAAATTCTTTCTAAAGCCACAATTTATCGTAATTATTCATCAAAAACGTGATGTTTTTATTTTCATTGCCCAACATTTCTTTTCTATTAATGAAGCAAGACCCTAAGAAAATTCCAATAAATGGAATTCTGATCTACCAGCTGTGTATGTACATGTTTTTATAAAAGCTGGTAAAACCATAGATATTTTGATCAAATTTTGAAACAGTAAGTATATGTCACAATAATTCACATAGCCACAGAGGTCCTCAGTTTCTTTTGAATGTTTATAAGTCTTATGTATGAGGGGATGAAATAACTGATACAGAAATTTTTGAATAATGAGAACTTTGCTCGTTATTATTTTATCTATACACAATGGAGTACTACTCTGCCATGAAGTAGGATAAACTTGAGTCACTTGCAGGAAAATGGATGTGCCTTGAAACTATAGTAATAAGTGAAATAAATCAGACCCAAAAGCTTCACTATTGAATGGTTTCTCTTATATAAGAAATCCAAATTTAAATAAAGAGCAAAAAAAAAAAAGGATATGCTCCACAGATATCAAGAAAACTATAAAATATGTCATGCAGCACTTTTACAATCCCTTAATTTGGGTAGTACTATATGACATCTTTGTTTTACAAAAGTTTAGTAATTTTTATCTGCCAGTATTTTCTCCTAAAAACAAATCCCTTTCACATGAAGGATTAAAAGGCATAATGAGAAGATTTTGACATTTTTGTGACATTTTGAAGGCCACCACTACACACGACTTGTCAATTATAAAATAATAAATGTTAGAGCCAAAAGAAACCTTTCTGATGAGCTTGATATTAAGTTGAGATATGCAACTTAATTTGATTCCAACCAAAATATAAATCATATGAACAGAATTACATATATAAATCCACTCATACTGATTATCTGATGAATTCAATATATAAATCTACTCTTATTTATTATCTGATGAAACTGACTTTTATTTGCCAGAAAACAAAACATTTGAAAGATACAAGAATGCTTATGGACACAGGTATGTGCATGTGCACACGCTCACAGACATGCCACAGGCCACTTGTGGGCAATTACAAGGAAGACAAAATCTCTCACCAAAAAGAAAAAACCAGGGGCTTGGGATTAAGCTTACTGATTAGAGTGTGTGCCTCGAAAGCACAAGGCCCTGAGTTCAATCCCCAGCAGCAAGAAAAAAAAAAAAAAAAAAAGAGAAAGAAAGAAAGAACCAGTGTTCAATTTTAGGTTCATATACAACTTATCTGTGGTGCTTGTCTCCTGCACTCTGAGTTCTGCGTGCCTTCCTCTTGGGGACAGCATATTGCAGAGTGTACTAATTACTTGAGCTACATGGAAACATCAGCTCATCAGCAAGCTATAAATTCACATTGGTATGGAACGGTCCTTAAAATATGAAGCTCAGGAAATCATCTCTTGGATGTTTCAGCTCTCTAATCCCTAGGTGAGAAAATTTCATTCAATTACCAAGAATGATTAGTAAATCGACCCATAGGTGAATCACCAAAATGATTTAATAATTGTGAGTACTAAGAAACGAAATATAAAATGCAGAAGAGAACAGAAAATGTGCTAGATAGAAAATAGAAACATACTTGTATTACACATACTGTTTCACAAAAGTTGGTTTCAGTTTTATATATAAATACACACATGATGTGTACTATGTTCCGATGAGAACACTGCTCACTGCTGCAATGGGGGAAAACATTTGAAAGCCACTAAAATAGAACAGAAATCACAAACTGGCATCCAAAAGATGAGTTCCAGCCTACTGAATATTTAATATAGTCCTCAGAGTGGGTTCCTTTAAATTGAATTAGTTGCTAACATTCGAAGATTGGAAAATTTGCATAAAAGACTTTTTGTGTGGCTTCCACTGAAAGGTCAGAAGATCTGGCCTTCCTCTCGGGAACTGAGTAACTGTGGCACTGTCAGCAAGAACAGGGTTCACCAGGTCATTAGTCTCCTTCCCTCTTTCCCTCAGTTCTGTACCTGAGTTGTAATTTTAGGCTTTTGAACCTGTCACCTCTGGTCTAGATCTCCGATCCCACAATGATCAAGGATTACTAGAGAACACATGATACAGTCCAGGTCATCCCACAGTCTGACAGACACTGTATACATGAATTTCACACAATTGTGACAAAAAGAACGACAACACTGACCACTTGTAGAGACTACACATTCCTTAAAGGATTTTAGTCTCAACTTTTCATTACTGAGACCCAAAGGATGTAAAGATTTGCCCTTCTCCAAAAAGGAAGGCTTTCCACTCTGAGTACAGGACGCTCTGTAATAGCAGGACACTGGCTTCAAGAGACGCACATGAAATACACATTTCTTCTCAATACTGACATATTCCATGATGCTCTGCGCATCAGACTTTTGGCTAATACTCATCACATTCGTTTTTGTTTTTATATTAAAAAGACAGACACTAAATTAATATGGCATTTTGAATTGGATCCTAGAAGAAAAAGAGACTTTAATTGAACAAAGTGACACAATCCAAGTGAAGTCCGGAATGTAGTTAACATTGATCATTTGGTATTTGTTATTAATGAATATTAATTAATAAGTATTAATTTTGACCATATGTCATGTAATTAAAGAGGTTAGCACAGCTGAAAATTGGATGGAGAGTATACAGAAATTCTGTACTATCTTTGTAACTTTTCTGTATATCTAAGTATTCCAAATTAAATGTTTTATTGAAAATAACTGGGACAATACTGATAAAAGTATTACAAGAAAGTTCTATTAGCAGTAAAAAACAGAAAAAGTATAAATTTATCTTGAAGAAAATGTCTCCTTTTTTTTTCAAAAAGTTACTATAGTTGTCTCCATGTAAAACCTTGCAACAAATTAGTCTGAGGCTACAACAAAGCCCAAATGTTGCTCCAAAACTGAACTACAGTGCCCTCCTAAGAAATATCACACACACACACACACACACACACACACACACACGGTTTCAACTAATAAACAAAAGTACCCTTTTCAGGCACTCTTTGCAACAACCTAGGGGAAGGAAACATTACTGCATTAATCCTAGCGAGGTGGTCCCAGGATGTTAAATTGCTTATTCTTAATCTGTGGTTGCAATGAGCACTCAAGGGAAAAAGAGCAAAGGGGAGGGAAAAAGGGCCCTTGAGTAGTGACTCAAGAAAGATCAAGAGATTATGAAGTGATCAAGATATTCTGGATAAAATACCTTCTCAGCCAACTATGTCTATTCCCCAAAGACCATTTGAGCTCTTCAAAGTTATGTGTGACCCTAAGTATCTCAATAGGAACATTCCTATATCTAAAGTGACATTTCTTACCAAACACTAGCTTTTGTTATAGAAAAGAAAAAGAATGTGAGTATGAAGGTATTTCACTACAGTACCTGAACCCCAGGAAACATACAGGTTTTTGAAATGTCCATAAACAATGATTTTAAAGCCAAAAATCTTCTATGGCAGAATAGACTATTTAATTGCTTGTCGTTACTTCCTAGGAGTGGTGTGCACAGTCTAATGTACATTTTAGTCTACACTTTCTTAAAAAAAAAAAAAAATCCTATCCTTGAGAACAGAAACGGTGCATAGCTGGGATGCAATGAAAAACATTCTGGCTTTCAAAACACGGTCATCTAAAGCAAGTATGGTGGAGCATCCTGGAAGCTGAGGCAGGAGGACAGCAAGTTCAATCCAGCCTGAACAATTTAATGACTTAGTAACACTTTGTCTCAAGACAAAAAATTTAAAAATTAAAAAAAGAATTGGGAATGTAGTTCAGTGTAAAAGGTTGAATCCATGGTACTGAAAAACAAAAAATCATTTTGAAGTCTGTCTTTTCTGTCTATCAAAATATGAAGGCCTGTGAGAGTCACCAAAAGTGAAGTGGCTCCGAATTAACAGAACACCATGAAACTCTGTAGGTTCTCAGTCTTCCCAAGTGATATGTAGGGAACACAATCAAAGAGGATTTTGACATGGCAAAAC